>JAHZMX010004616.1:0-95291 GCA_027743895.1 Seira musarum
AATGTATTGAGCCATTTTTGGGCGACACAACTTGCTCCGTAATAATGATTATTCCGTAATATCCATTTCCGTAATATCAAGCTTCGACTGTATTTTTCAAATTCAAGTGCGCCTATAATTTTGTACCTAGCCTTATTTTGTATCTGTATCGATCACCGATGATGCCGAGAAACATAAATCGGATTAAAGATTAAGGTATATATTACACCCCCTTTACTTAATCAGGAATCATGACCTTTACACAGAATGGATAATAAAAACAAATAATAAGCCTACAATCTGTAAGTAAATATAAAAAGAATCTATATACCGTTGGCCCATATTAGTACTTGGTGATTTCTTAAAATTATTTCATATAAAATTTGTAAAGTATTAAAAATGCGCTACAATATCTGAGTCCGACAGACTCAAAGAAAGCTGACGATGACTTATTGAACCATAAAGAAAATATGATTGTCTTTTTATGTGATTTTATCTCTTGGTTGAAAATGAAATTCAATACTTTTTCAGAATACAGCATTGCATAGCGAGAGACCGTGTTTTTTGAAGGCGTCAAGCCTTGCTCTTAATTCCCATGTGTTTAGTCAACACACCGTAACTAATTATTATGACAGAAAAGAGAAAAAAAGTATTTTTAGGAGTCGGGTGGTTCTAGCATTTAAAAAATAATACTTACCAACAACAGTCATCATTACAGCATCATTGAGTTCGTTTCACTGATCAATGACTTAAATTTTTGTCTTCGATGCTATTGACTCATGAACATTGTATGCAAGCAAAACAAATAAAATTCTGTACAAATAAGCCCGGTCTCACTTTATATTTGAATAAGCAGAACTAATTGAGTTATTAAAACGATAATTTATCACTTTAGTATAATGAGCGCATTCTAAAGTTATGCTTTGTAATAGTAATGGTGTTTTAATTCTCATCTTTTACAGTTGTTATGTCCCATATTGAAGGTCAAGTACTCTTTTTAGACTGATTCTATTACAACGCATTTTACAATTACTCATTCATTTATCTATGCAGATAGAAGCATTTCTACGAACAAAAACCATTTATCACATTTAGTATTACCATTATTTGCATAAGTCATTCCGATTTTGGGGGACCCCACAAGTTACGTATATAATTCTTTTTATGCGATAAGTATACTTACCATTGTATTCATTCACAATTTTACTTTTATGATTGCAGCCAAATGTCATATTGATGTGTAATTGTATTTTATTGAATCAGCACCAGGGCCTCATAATATGTCCATTCTTTACATTTTAAACTTTTTAGGAGCCGTCCAGTCGAATTTTCTATTTATTTATTTATCTTGAGAGGGAAAAACAATTTCCACTTGAGTACAACGCAATAATAATAATAATAATAATAATAATATGCAAGTGTACAATATTTTTTCTGATCTTTCCACTTATCTATTACACCCATAGACCCATAGTTTATGTATTTCATGTAATAATGACATTGTCGCTATCCAATTTACTATACTCATCACGACCACTTTCCTGCATGATTTCTGCTAGAGTCGTTTCATACGTAGCTTTTCAGTACCCCAGCAATATTGGAATATACCTACATAAGCAAAATTGTGTCATTCTCTTTCAATGCTTTTTATGTTGCACTTTCACAAAAATGAATCCAAATCAGAATTAGAAGCAGTGGCAGGCAAGTGGCAACACGAACGACCGCGTGATCATGATCATCATGATCTCCCTTAACAGCAACCATTAAGCCCGGTTCTAAAGTCACACCCAGAGGGACCAAAAAAGCACGTTAAATAATAAGAGTGATCGTGGAACACTACCACCACCACCCTCATAAAATCCATTTCTTACTTGACTTTAATACAAATGCATAGAGAGATTGATACTGGTATCGCATATCACATGCAGACACACACGCACCAAATTCATTCACGCAGAAATTCTCCACTTTCTCTCCGTAAAAAATAAATTGTAAAAACTGTTACCCTTGTTGCATTGCATGTTGCAACCAAACTTCGTGTCATCATATCATGATGCCATTTCCATTCTGACACGTGCTCCTCAGAATGAATCTGGGATAACGATTGTGACTCCATTGTCCACTTTTGTTTCTTCCAATTGCTCCGGTGCCCTTCCTACTGAACTTTTTACGGGTGATGAAGAGTGGAACAATGAAAATTGATGATAAAATGGATGTTTTCCCCACGCTAAATACACAAGAGGGAACAATAGCTCCCTGTTGAAAACCAATTTAAATGTTAAATAGCATACTTTAAAATATGTTGCCATCAGGACCCTCTAACCTTCTATTTGGGTGTACAAGCAAGTACATAAGCATCTTATTCCAACTCTGATCTTCTGTTCAGCAAATTTTGTATTTAAGACCGAGTAGGGTTTTAGAGTGATCAATATGCCACGCACTTGGGAGCTAAATCTTGTCCAGGAATAAATAATATTTGTCTGGTTCCAACCCACCACCAACCAAAGGGTAATCCAAATACAATGCTATGATAAACTTATGAAAATAATGCTTTAAATGTGTAAAAAATTATTTCTCTTTGCCTCTATTGCTTCAGAACAACTCAATTAAAGACAACTAATCAACGTCATTCTCATATTTCCCCTTTCCCTCATCTTTGTTCACGCGTGAAAGCTGAGACTGATGCCAGTTGAAATTGTCAATTTTATGCTGAGGAGAATGGTCATTAATTCGAAGGTTTCAATTCTATGCTACGACACATAAAGGAGACATTAGTGGATTATGAATATCTTATTCGAACCAAAAAACGCTTTATATAACGAAATGGCATAAACAGAATAGAGTGGAATTTTCAAAATTCTCTTTTTTTAACAGCACATAATTTTTTAAAATTATGTTGTGGCGAAAAATAAAATACAAATAAAAATTTTGAATCGCATAACATCTGTCATGAAAAAATATTTACAATTCCTACTCAACTGGAATTAATAATTCAGCAGAAGTTTATAATGATGCTTCTAACGACATCGTTAAAAAAATGATTTGTTTCGGTTTAAATGTTTGTTGGTGAGGATGGGTGATTGCCGATGTTAAAATGATCTGCTTGGCCGTTAAAATTTAAAATAATTTAATATTTTCTGCTTCGTGAACCTCGTAATTGATATTTGCTTGAAATGGTGAAAACATGTTTACTACCAAGCGCTGGACAATCGTTATTCACGCCAATACATTAGTAAGGTGGATGCACATGTATAAAATTGAATGAATGCTTATTCTGCCAAACTCACACTCGTAAAAATTGTCCAGTAAGCACAAACCTTTCTTGGCTACCATTCTTTACGACGAGAAAGATAAGATCGAAAATTTAATGATGTATTCATCGGAATTTTACACCCAGCAATGCTGCCAGCGTGTTAGTAATAAGTAAAAGTTTAACTATGATGCGGAATTTGGTATAACAACGGTAGTACATAGATGGGAATAATATTTTTTACTGAAGTACCAATAGTTTGATGTATTAATGAAATTCGACATTCATTTGTATAGCTTTAACATTGTAAAAATGGACAAACACCGGTAATGCCTGAAAGTTGACAACAAATACATTTTTGTTTCACTTCAATTTTTGTTTTCGTGAGTTTTTCAAATTCAAGTTGCAATGCTTGTGGTATGGCTTTGTCTATTGACTTTGAGTCAGAAGTTGAATTATCAGATGAATGCGCCTTAGAGTAGGAATGATCATGCCACACAGCTTTCACAATGCATGCTTGCATTTCGTTTCGCGTCTTGGCCACTGGAAACTGTCCAAAGGAGCCTGTAACGGACAAAATAAATGTACGAATGTGTAGATATTCTAATTAAATTCTGGTCCAATCCAATCACATCCATTTCTAAAATATTGTACTCACATTCAAAATTCGGCAAAATTTTTTTGAAATCAATGTCTGCGAATTCAGGAAAATTGGATGGGGTTACGCACAGCTTGTCCAACCATGAGTACATAGAATCGTTAAAAATCTCTCGCCATATTTCCCCATCTCCCATTTCGCCTGGATTAACTAAATCCAGGGGTGAGTTTGCAGCAGCCATGAATCAAGTTGCTCCGGATGACTTTTTAGTACTTCAAACAAATTAAAACTTCCACTTTTAATATTGTACGATCCATTGTCAGGCGAATTAATCACATTTCCTACCTTGACGTTTGCATTTAGTTCCAAGAGCCCTTCCTGCGCTCAATTTTCACAAAAAACTTTTTGGTTCTTAAAATGCGCAAAACATTATTGAAAGGACTTCTTTTAAAATTTTGATCAGCAATTTAAGATGAAAAGCAGCTATTCACTAACTGCATCCATCCTTAGCACATCTAATCGTAAGCTGAGGTTAATGAAAGCTGATGAAATCATCCTAAACATAAATATGTGTATGCTTCAATTTGGAAGGTATGAGGAGGACGCCCGAATTTTGAGTTTTTCTCAAGATGATTTGGGCAAGCAAACAGCATCAATTCCCTTTTTCTCATAATTTGCATTCTTTGTTATCTAATTTAGTTTTTACTGCTTCATAGCCTCCACTTCTTCATTAGGATGTAGTGAATTTTTCTTATCATACTTATTTGCATGGTATTGGAAAGGTATATAAAAATAATTAGCATGTGCGGCTTATCTACATGATAACTGGAATTTAAATGATAGGTTTCCTTCGACCATTCCTATCCCAATTTTTCAATATTACCTTAAAGTTGAACATTGTCTGTCATTTCTTTGCATTTTTGTGTACTAGGATGGCCTTACTATAAGAATTAAAATTTCGTGAGATTTTTTTTTGCTTGACTAGGTTAGGTTCAAAGGAGCAAAAACGTATCTTGATAATAAGCAAGATACGTTCTTCGTTGAATAGAGACTCGGGTCGTTGTTCCTTCACACAGTAACAAAAATGATGGTAATGGTCCATAATACTTACACTGTCCCGAAGTTGATCATTCCAATTTACTTTTTTTTTTCATCATAGTCCTCTCTCCATGTCAATCATTCATTCCATGCCAAATTATTCAAGAGTATACACTCTGCCCAACGCTTTGAACACAAAACAGTTTTTCACGGGATAGGAGGGGGAGTACTACACAATGACGACAATAAAAACATCCACAAGTACTCTCTTGACCAAAGTTTTAAAATACCCCTGTTGTTCGATGCTCAATTTTGGTACGCATGGATGACGCTAAACAAAGTCCATAGAATCCGTTGCAATCGGGGTAAATGCAAGTGCATTTCTGATCTTCAATCTTTGCAATTTTTAAAAATAGGGAATCACACAAGAATAGATACGGAATATTAATGATTGATTGTCAATGGGACGTCATGAAACCGATATATTGTTAGCCGAGAGTTCTTTACAAAATACAAGATATTTCTTAAAACATATACATATTTTAAGTACTTCGGAAAAGGATTTTTCAATAACAAAAAAAATTGAAGAATTTATATTTGTGCTAGAGATAAAGGGATCCTTCGTTTTTAGAAATCATTTCCTGAAATGCGAAGCGGAAGCTTCTAATTTATTATAATGATCTCTGTCTCTTAGGAAATATATACACTCGGAAAAAGTATTTTTTGTGAACGATCAGTAAGAAGTACATTACATAAAAATAAATATCGCCCGTTCACTTAAAGGAACGTATCAGAGTTACGAACAGTTCTGGCCACAATTTTCGAAATTGTCATTTTCGACATGGAAACCAGTGCCAAATCCATGCATGACACTGGATTTCGACGCCACATTGGGCGTTCGATATCTTTAAAAGGGCAAATAATAACCCTTTTGGAAATTAGCTAATCGGATAGAGCGTACGCTTTTACTTCAGTTCAGAAAAAAACCAGAAGGGTATTATTTGTGGCCAGGACCTCAACGTAACTCTGATACGTTCCTTTGCTCATGGAGTCTTGAAACTATTCCAGTTTCATTTTGATCAGGGAGTAAGTACGGAGTTGTGATGTGTCAGGGTTTTTATATATGCCTCTCATCTCGTACGCCAGATTGATCAAGAAAGTTTTTTTTTTCATGAATGAATTCCTGTATTTTCTTGATATTGTTGTGTATGTAATTCTGTAGATTTAAAATACATCAAATATGTTTTACCAAATTATCCGTAAACTGTTTGTAATTTTAATACTTCAGATGTCTCAAGTAACCCCGAATATGGACAGGTGACAGTTTCTTATGTTCATTTTTTTTCTCGTACCGATTAAAGCAAGCAGGTGGAAGGACTTAAATTTCGACTCTCTAGTATTTATGACTATGTATGTGCTCATATCAGACAATGACAATAATTCTTTAGTTTACTGAAACACAGAAAAAGTTTTGATTAGTTTTAGGTGGATGATTTGAACACGTTATTCCCACAAAAGATTTACAGACACGTCATCAAGATCTGCATTTAAGACCGATTCTTATTTTTGGATATATGCTCTAGTAAACAGCTTTTTTTCCTTTTCATTCCAAATTCCCGTTATGAAAATGCAGATGAGCTGGATCTGTTTCGGAGGAAGTTGCATCCCATTTTATTCTAATTTTTTAAGATGACTATGAAAACTGGGAACCTCCGCTGAACAAATACACAGGGCAGAAGAGAGGCATTTAGAATTTTAAAATAGAATATTATGTATGCATGCATTCATCATTTTTCAATTCTTCTCTCCTTTTCTACTCCATTTCCTATAGTGTTTATAACTCGAGACTTCTCCCGAGAAAACAATAAAGGGGACGCCTACCATTGGAAAAACATTTTGTCTAAAATAGAAACTACTACAACGGATACGGTGTAACTGCTCGTTGTATTGCTTAACGTTGCACTTATACACATACAGATACATTCTCTACTCTGAAAATATGATGAAAAAACATTTTATTCTAAATTGGTTGGGGATGATAATGAGAAAAATGGTGGCGGCGGTGGTATGGTAACAGAGGCACAGCAGCGGTTCCTCTCCAGCGGGGTAGTGGTGGCAGTGGTGACGATCATGTTGATGATGATGACGATGACGATGACGATGATATACTTATTTTTATTCCAGGGTGGGAAATAAAATCCATTGTGTAGAGCCATTGTGTTGCGATGCAATTCACAATATGTATGTGTGATGCAATGTAATGATCCCTTTCTCCAAATATACGGTCTGGTATTTCATGCCTCACTGGAGTAATTATTTTCTCTTCCCAGCTTTCTCCTTTTTTCTCGTTATTTTCTAGGGTGGAGAAGTATATGTGTGTTCTTCTCTCTCCTTTTCCCTTGGAGCAATAGCTGAGTAAAAAAGAATTGTAAGGTTCATGCGAGTAAATTATCTACCGTTTTGTTCCTTCACGTTTCATATGTGTATATTCTTCAAAACTCATTTTCCCCCGAAAAATTTCCCTTCTTTCTACAACGAACAATCCATATCTATTCAACATGGAATTGACGTTCCCATTCCATATTGTCCGTACAAGAAAGAGAAAAAAAAGAGAGAAAATAGCATGGATGATTGAACCAAAGATTCATATTGCTCCAGGAAAAGAACTCTCCATTTTATTGAAGAGGAGTGCCAAAAATGGAAACAGATGTAGTCATACATTTCTTCATATCTGAGAAAGAAGGTTATCAATGAGGTAACCGAAATCAACTTCCTTTTCAACGCAAGGGATATAAGTGAGGAGAATTCTTTATTCTTGAATATTTTCTTTGTATCCAAATTAATCCATACTATTACTATCCAAAGAAATATGAAACAAGCTTATATATGCCTCGTTTCTCGTCTTTGCGGAGACACCAATAAAATACCAACATAAGCAAAAAGAAAAACTTTTTGGAGGAGTAACAACTTTGCTTACCCTTACTCTTAGTGGATATATTCAAAGAAAAGAAAGCAAGAAAAGTCAAGTTTTTTCATAAATGCTACTTGCTGCATAAAAATTATTATTGTTTTATTCAATCGGCACAGCGGTAGAAAAGTTTTGACTAGTTACTCGAATTTTGTGACTTGTGAGATATAAAAATAGGAAGTTGTAGAGTTATTAGAAGAGATCAAACAATGAAGGAAAGTGAGCCGAATGAAAATAGAAAAGGTACGTATGTAGTACATAAGCGCAGTAAATAGTTATAAACCTTTTCTATTATGCTCTATTCAAACTTTCTTCCCCCTCTGGTCAAAAAGTCCTTTTGTGAAGAGAAAAAAAGAAGGGAGTATAACTTTTATACAATTTTGATGATACACCAGATGTCTTCTCACTTTACTTTTGCAATTCATCTCATCTCCGAGAAAATGAACGTGTCAGTGTACAGTGCTCGATTAATTCAGCGGAAAATAAGAACAAAAAACAAATAAAACAAAACAGCAAAAAAAAATAAATAAAACAAAAAAGTTTTATACCGGAAAAATTAAAGTTTTTGTTTCTTAAATAAAACAAATCTTAATTGAAATATTGGATAAATGGAATCGAGATAAGATGACATGTCCATGTCCAAATCAATATAATTTATAGGATGGAAAGTGGGAACAGTCACTTAAATACACCGTTTCTCGAAACGAACTATTTTTCAGTAGAAATTTAAGCTCTATCGTAGGACTTAAATGTATGCTCTATGATAAAATGTGGATAATGATGAGTTGAACAAGTATTAAACAGGAAATTGGAGAAAAAAAATTATGCAAACACGTGCTTTCCCTTCTATGAAACATGGAATAAATATTTTTTTAAGCAACCAGTGTGAGGGGATGATGATGTTTTACTGCCACTAGTAATTTTCCTTTTAAAAATATGATATGACTCTATTTCATGACGTAAAAAAAACATGACGTTTGTATCAAGCGGCCTCCGGCCTCACATTGGGCACTGACTTACTTGCTCTGACTACTTACTTATGTAGTATGAAAAACAAATCATCCTATCATTCATCCCCTCTTTTCCAGGCGTGTTTATTCTGCGCTCAACCTGCCTAGGCGGTGATGTAAATCACCGTTCAAGTGCAAAAGAATTGATTATTCTGGGAAATCAGGTTTATGAGCCTCTTGTTTCCACCGATTTTATCTTTAGATTACGTAAAGCTCGATTTCTTATGCATGCGCTGAGCTAGACCTAGTCAATGGGCATTGCAGCGAGAAAAAGAAGGAAGGGCAATGTAGAAAAAGGCTCGCTTTTTCGTGTCGTATTTCCTTTAGAACCCGTGTCGCTTCCATCTATTTTTTTTGCCCGGCTCTGGCTCTAGTAGGAATTTTGTTGGAGTGATGATATTATGGTGGATTTTTTGGATCAGCTAACTGAAAATGAAGCTTAAGTAAGCGAACATAAAATTTTGGTCGGAGAGGCAAAACAGCGTGAAAGTGAAATGTTTCCTCGCTTCCTTTCAATCCCATCTCAAACACGCAGAAAGAAAAAAGGTTAAGATTTGTAGTGCGAAAGAGAAACTCAACTCTGCACACCTCATTTGAATCAAATCAACTGCCATTTACACGGATCGAGACCAAATTGGTCATTAACAGCATTAATACCTCGGAATAGCTCTATTCTCCCTTTCATTCACGCTATGAATCCCCTTTCTCATGTATTCCATAATATGCATATTTTGACAAATCTCATGTATTTTTTGCGGAATATGAATGTTAAAACACAACTTGCTTTGGGGGATAACAATTTATCCATATGACACTGGATTAAAATCGTGGAAAGTCATTAAAATGCTATTAAGGTTAGAACACCTAAGCTTAAGTAACAAAATGTAAGGGTGATGTGATGTGATTCGATTACTACGCAACGAACAGGCCCCAAAGCTTTACTGGCCACGAACTTTAATTAAGGATTCCACCTCAGTCGAATTAATTAGTCGTTTCCAACTTACTTATCTGTTAATTCCTTCTAGCAAAAAGTAAAAACAACACACAATATGGTCAAAGGGTTTGTTTACGACGACCACTTAATCTTCTTCCCAGGAGTCCATTTAGCTGCATACTCTCAAATAGGGGAATCTAATTATCTACACTATAATAATGTTACTTGAGATGATACAACATATACATACATTCTCTTGCCTTTGCTGACAAATACAACGACCAATTTTTAAGTGTGACTCTGCAATCATCCCATTGGGAGAAGACTCAAAGAGGTACAATAAAAACATGACATCGAACCCATTCATTTCTCTTCTCCCTACCGAGTCATTTTTTTTGTGAGTGTGTGGATGTGCGATATAGATTTCTTCACAGCTACCCTCGTTGAAGAAAGAGTCTGAAGAGTGAGTGCTTTTGTACAAAATCGTCATCATCATAAAGAAAGATGATGATGCATAACTGCTACATAACTCGGAACAAACAAGGAAATATTTTTTTTACTCTATCTGTATTCTATTACAACTGTAACCGAATTGATAAATGAGTTCCCTGTCTCGATTAATCTTTTTTTTTTTACTTTGGAGTAGCAGCATCAGTGTGAAAATGAGCCGTGTAACAGTAACTAACGCACATGTTGAACATCGAACATTAAGTACATATATTTTGTTTCGAAGTGTGACGGAGGGAAATAAATAATTAGTGTGACAAGAAAATGATTATGTAAAAATGCCTTTCAAAGAGTTGAGTACTTTTTTTGTTATTCAATGACTGCGGGAATAAAAATGTTTTTGGGTTTTTCTATTTTATTACTTTCTCTCCGAAAAGGAGGCTCCCTTTGTGTTGGAAACCCATTCAATCATTGTTATATTCATTTTGTATCTCTCTGTAAGATTTAAAGAACGACATGATATTAATAATTATTATTATTGCGGATGTTGTTTTGTCCATCAATGAAGTAGGGAGAAGGGACGATCCCACTTTTCACTGTCTCTATATTTTTGAAAGGGTGTATCGTTCATGGGTAATACAGAAGCTTTTGTGAACAAAGTGGGAGTTCCAGCAGCAACAAGTGCAACGATGATTTATTTATTTGTATGACAATTTTCAAAGTGTTAAACTTTTAAGTACATAGTTCTCAATCCAAACCTTTACAATGGGAAAAGTGCTGATAATTCCATTATCATGAAGCACTTGTTACAATAGGTTGTTCACATTGTGGGCTACTAATGATCCATTGTTGAGCACTTCATGAAATGAAATGACTTTGCTACCGGTATTTTTCATAAACGTATGTATAGGATCTCACGAAATGAACAGCACCAAAGGCGGCAGTTAAATTCTGTAAGAAACGCTTAAGTATAGTGGGAGGACAGGATTTACGGTGAATGATCATAGTCAATAAATGTTTCTGGAAAGAACTTTGATTTAACTTTAAATTCGAAATTATTGGAATAAGGAGATTCTCTCATTAGATACAATATTGAAAACCATTTATGTATGTATTGTAAATTCCGGGGACAATAAATGATGCAATAGTAGAAAAAATGTTGGAGACGGGGAGCAAAACAATTAAAATTCTATCGCGCCTTGTGTTCCTTTGATGTAGCAGTTTTTCCTCTCAATATTAGGTAAGTTTTGACTTGAAATAAAGCTCCAAAGTGCATCATCCCTCCTTGCTCATTTTTAGAGGGTTGTGAGTTGCAATGAACCACAGGGTAGAAAAAGACTCCGTCTCGATATTGGAAGGTGTCGAGATGAAAAGATTCTCAGCATTCCTAAAGCGCATTTTTGTGTGTAATCGGTTTGGAAAGGGGTGAATGTAGAAGTAACTGTAGCTATATTCGTTCTCCTCTCATCATGCTTGTGATAGCAATGGCAGTTATATAAAACAAATTCAGAGTGAACCCTTGTATTTTATGCATTGCGACAAATTTTAACCAGAGATGAAAATATGAAATGGAAGAAGTGAGCATAGATGTCTGTGTAAAAAAAGCCTGTAATATATGTTAGGTATAAAACAAAAAGAATGACGATCTTTGAATAATTTCTTTATTACATCCATATCTTCATACTCAGAAAAAACAATGATAGAAAGGATAACAATAAACATTGCTTCTTACCATTTCTATACAACTTTTCTTTTTATTAGACTTCAGGTTTTCTACATCTTTAATTTACTCTTTTCAAATATAATTTAACGAGTGATAAATTTGATCTATAGATATTTAATATAATTTAAGTTATTACGGTAATAATAATTTATTTATCTCACCAGGGACTTGCGTACGGATGCACTGACTGGCGTGCTCTACTTAATCTAATACAATTACGTATGACGTAAATACACACATTGCTTGTAATAGGCAATAAAACAATGACTTTCACTCGAGTGAGTGCTAATTACATACCAACTTTAAAAACAAATAAAACAAAAGTCTGACATGCTCATGTATCCAGTAAGAGGAAAAAATACGTGCATGAGGTAGAAAAACACATTCACTTACACACAAATTGCGATGAATTTACCCATTACTACATTCGCACCAGCATTCCTTTGTTAAGGATTACTGCTCATAATGATTAAATTTTACGGAAAGATGATTAACTGAAGAGAAGTGCTAAGATGTAAATACTTTGAAAGATTGAAAGTTCTATGAAGGCTGCGGAGTTGGGGTACTTCAATTCAAATGCCTATTTATAATGCCAACCAAAAAGACTGACATTGGTAACATCTAAAAACTATTCTACTCTCGTGCATCCTGTAGAATTCTTTTTTAAAAATTGAACATACTTGGGCATGCCATTAATTACTTGCTCCGTACTGGATACTTGCTTTCAAAAGCAAAATGAAAGCTGAAGGTGCATAGTGCAACACTTAAAGTATTGAAATAATAAATAATGTCAGAAAAATTAAATTTAATATACTGCTGATACGATATTTTTTTTCGTTCTCTGCTTCAGTAACAGTACTTAGTTAAGAGTTCAAAGTTGTAAGAAAGACAAATTCCTATAGTAGTCATACGTAGACATATTTATCTTAGAGCTATTTTCTTATCTCTTCTTAGATTAATGTCAACATATCAAAGTTAAATGATAGCTGCAAAGGTTTGGTAAGATGATACAAAAAAACCAAGTGGAGGAACCTAAGTGAAGTAGTATTATGTAAGGGGACATCATTGACACTTGAGGATGTGAAATCTTGAAGAAAACGTAATAGGTACTAACAAATGAGCCTCTGTTCATTGTGGTATGGTATGTTATGTGTAGTATTTTGCTTTTTGAGTTGTCAAAATTTAGTGTTCAGCCTTTTCTTTCTAATTTTAATCTCATGGTTACGATTCATACAGTTTTTGAGTAGTGTTTACTTACTTGCACTTTGAATTACTTTCCGATTCATTGTTGCTGCTTGAGGAATGGGATTAAGGTCAGACAAATTAAATACAAAGTGGACTAACATTTGTCTTGCTACCGATAGAATAGAACGTGTAGGGTCAGATCCAAAAGTAGTTATTAAATAAGTCAAACGAGAAGAAAATGTTTCTCTAATTCTATTGATTCTCTTAATTTTAATCTTAATAACTTTCTTAGTCATACCTGGTCGTTTTTTTTCTTGTCACTTTCTCGATGTTAACCTTACAATCAAGCCAAGCTTTGAAACAACCAATTATTCTAGTTTTTTTTACGGAAGTGACCTTGGTCAATGTCGTAATACACAATTAGTCAAGTCAATTTAATCAGCACAAATTCAATTTCTAATTCTTTCTTAGTAAGTTATATATATATATATAGATTAAGTAATTTAAATAGATAGTTTGGTAAGTAGTTTTTACCAGATCAGCAAGTCCTAATCACAACAGAGGAGCACCTTGAAGCAAAGTTTGTTTTAGGCCTAGAAGAAGTATTTTGCTTACACGAAAATCTTTAACATGTGTGCCTATAATAACTTCACTTGATGAGTATAAGTGTGTTTAAAATGAACTATTCGTTAAAATAAACTACTTCATCTATGAAGAAGAAGAGACTTTTTCAAAAGTTAATTTCCATATTTTTGCCTAAACACTATATAGCACGCAAGCATATGGACTAAGTATGACATGGACAAAATTTGCTTAACTTTTCTCACTTTTTGAGCGAAATACCTTATTCAACAAAAGTCAGTTTTTTTTGTTTTGCATTCGAGTCAACGTTCTCAGTTCATTCTCATCCATTTTATAAGATTAAAATCTACTGGCTTAAAAGCAGTGCAGCAAAAAGCGTGATAGGCTAAAATTATATGCATTTTAAATAATTTAAATTTTAGACATTCAGAGTAAAACTAAATGTGGGTATTACGTCACCGTTATAATTTGGAAATCATAACACATATACATCAGTATAATAAATGTATGAGTATAGCCTAAAACTTATTTAATCGAGCATATTATACTTTGTCGAACCACTTTTTCCAATTCGGAGGAAAGAATTATTAATACTGTGGGAGTATAGTTTGGAGCGATTAAAACATCTACAAAATTGATGTGACAGTCGACTGAATTTACTTTTGTTTTTCTTTGAAAGAGTTGATGATGACCAGAAAGAAATCTCTAGATACAAATAGCTATTCTATATTAAGTGGATACGTAATAATTTTTTTGAAATTTTTTTTAGAAGATACATTTTCCTGATTTGAAGCAAAGTTTTGAATGAATGTAGGAAATATTTTTTTTAATTTCACTTTTAAAAGTATTTTTTTTTAAATTGGTGTGATGATGGGTCCAAATTTTGAGCAAACCGATTCTCATTTTCCCTTTTTCTCCCGCCGTTTCCTGTTCTCTAAATCCCTATTCCCTACGACATACATTGATAAAACGAAATACTCTTTCCTTCTTCAATTGAACAATGAGCACATGTTAAATGAACGGCTCATGTCATACTTTTCTCACTCTACCCCCAATTCCGTCCTTTTACGAAGAGAATAGATACTCTAAACTGTGTTTTTATTATAATCGTGATTTTTTTTTATTTTTTAAAAGATTTAATGACAATTCTGAAATCAGAGTTTATCTTCATAAAACGTTCTAAACCAATGAAACATTTAAAAAGTCATCATACGTCATACATAACATTCAGGGTATTGACATTGAGACGAAATATGAAACTAAATTTCACGTTGGTTCTTAATATATTATGTAGCTAAATACGTCATTCATTTTTCTTTGGCGCTTATCATTATAAAAACGTGTATTTATTATTCATGGAATAACAACGAAGCGAAGTCAGTTTACTAAAATAAAATAGAGTAAAGCAAAACAGAATCTATGCGTGCTTTTATTTATCTAAAATTTGCGGAATGGCATTTTATCAACACGTACAATAAAATAAATGAAGCAAGCCTCTGGAATGATCAGCAATTTAATTTAACGCTTACGCTAGCGAATAAAATTTTCATCACACGTGACAAAAAAAAATACAAGTTTAAAAGTAAAAACTAAATACCGAGTTTGTGCACCAACAGTTTTCTATAAATGACTAAATGAATGAGTTTCTATTAAAATGTTCAAAAAATGTAGTCATGATTTTTAAAACGCAAGTGATATGACAATAAAATAAAAGAGCAAATAATAATCTGTTTTGCTCACATTTACCCTTCTTTAGTCGATAAAATATTTCGAGGGAATTATATTATGGGTGTAACGAAAACAAAAGGGAAATTAAAATTATCACTTTCTTGTCTCGTCTATGTATTTTGTTACTCAGCCATGCATCTTTCAATGACATACCAGTTTTTGTCCCGTTTGATGAGTGCGCACGAAAAATCATGTCCTTACCTTTTCCCCATGACAATTTAAAATCAAAGTTCCTCCTTTGAAACAAGTGGAGCCCTGGTAAGATTCGAGTGCGAGCTAAAGTTGAACGGCTCACGATAGTCCTTGTGATGTTGTTGTTGTGAGTGGTGAATATCGATTTGGGGTGAATTAGTGGCCGACTTTGCAGAAACTGCAGATATTACAGGTGGCGGAATGTCATGCACAGATTGGGATCGACAATGCGCTCCGTTACTTGCTGAGGTGACGACGTTTCCACTGCTACAGCTACTCTGCATGATAAATCGCTCCCGTTTTGCCTTCGAATGGCCTCCACCTGTGATTCCGACCGGTGCTACTCCACTTGCGCTGTTTGGAGCGAAAGATGATGAATGGATCGATTTTGTACTAAGCTGGTTTGCTGATTTCGATCGGGTGTGGGTTTTATGGTCCTTACCCGGCTTTCGGCTAGCTAGCGCCAATTGATAAGCTACTTCGAATGCTTGCCCTAGAGTTAAGATTGTTTCCGTTGCTATTTCCTATAAACAAAAGCGTAGATACCGGAATGATTAATCAACGCAGCTTTTTATTTCAAACATACATTGCAATTCGCAATTACGACTGTTTTATGCAACAACCGCAACTTGTCATTAGCAAAAAAAAAAGAAAAGAAAAAAAAACAAAGTTAATATATATGGGAAGAAATTTTACCACTGAGTCGAGTAGAAAGACGTGACAAGAATGAGTCCTATCTGCAGGGTCAGTTGCCCTAGTCACTAAAGCCAAATGCCTCAAATCATCAGACGCTTGACACGTACACTGAATGCTTCCAATATCATGTTCCCCAACCAAATTCTAAGGAAACATATCAGTATGAAACAGTGACATGCTTTGTGAATTGTTTTCTCTTATGACTTTTTTGGTTTGTACGCAGAAAGAAGAGAAATCACGTCGATTTCCATTTCTTACCTTTGTTTTGGCATTATACCAGCTAACAACCGTCGCAGACACAATCAGTGTCACATTGATATTGACCATTGTGGCCGCATTGCCAGAAAGTTTCCCTTTTGTCACTAAAGACAGGTCTGCAACCTCCTGAGACCGAATTTGTTGAATAGCTTTCTGAATACATTCTGTGGTAGAAAACTCTTGTACTGGACTCCACCCAACGTACTGAATATTTTGGAGAGAAAGTACAATTTTAGCAGAAGCAAAAAGAATACGAAAACTTTGCAACTATGTATTGTAATAGCAGGAAAAAATAAGAATTAAAAAAATATTCTTACAACTGCCTTGTATGTGACGCTGCCATTTATTAGTGTTTCAGGGGTATGACGCCACGCAGTCTTCAAAGCTGAAGACACTCCTGACACCAAATCATTTGGATCCCTCAGAGGCAATGAGCCATCGTCGGACTCTTGCTGGCGCTGAGTGTTATGATTATTTGAGTTGTTAGTAGCAACACCATTCTCAAAATGAGAGAATGAAGTTCTGCCAGAATAGTGTAATGAGTTTGTTGGCGAAAGTCTCGAAGAAGCTGCCAAAATCCTTTGTCTATGACCCAGAGGTTCGATTTCCAAGAGTGTTAGTAACTCATCATTAGTCAAACGCAGGAGACGGTCCGGATCTTTGTATCGGTTCTTTTTAAATGCATCGACGTAGTTATCTAGATGAAGCTCTTGAAGCCATTTGTCCACGGAGAGGGGAACTCCGCTTGTTCCTAAAGCTCTAGGCCAACTTACTTCCAGTTTACTTGCATGAATACTCACGATTTTGCGATGCTGAGCGTTGAGCATGCCAATTTCAAGCAAAGAGTTTTCCTCAAGTATGCCTCCGCCCTGAAGCAATAATTATTCGCATCATAAAATGTATTTGTATGTAGATTTGAATCATGCAAGCCTCGGGCATATGAACTCATGAATATTATGTTTTTCTGGCTTTGTGTAATTAATTAATTACGTCATTGTCATTACGCTACGGGCAAACTCGAGAAAGATGTGTATCAAAATTACTCTTACCAAAAACTCAACATCATCGAATCCAGCGCTAAGAAGAAGCTGCTCGTATTGTGACATGTTGACACTAGCCAACCATTTACCAACTGATGAACGAACCGTCCCATTCTCTGCTCGGTCTATATTTCGACGAAAAATAAAATATGATGATACGAGGGAACACACGTGAGTATTAATGAAATATGGATTTTCAATGATTTTGTCCAATGAGGATTAAGCCCAATTCGATTTTGCCGGAGCGCGGGGGAACAAAAGAAAATATCCAAAACTCTTGCTTTTGTCATATTAATTCCAATAAATTTCCAGTATTTTGCCAACGTCTTGAAGAAAATGCTTTCACTTATATAAACAAACGTACGAAAAATTTCTGATTCCGTTTTAATTCACTATGTTTCATTTGCATACATAGTAAATTTTTTAAGTATCGAGCACGGAAAATAAAAGTTATAATCATTTTGCGCTTAGGTATAAGAGAAAGGACTAGAGTAATTTAAGTCTATTAATTTTCCATACGAGCAAAGGTATTCACTTTAAAACGTTTGAAAATTAACTGCAAAAGTATTGAAACAATTTTTTGAAATACTTTTGGGCTGTAAGTAAAAATAATTATGCTGGCTGTTTATCAAAGGACTTGGGAATATTCATACATATATATGTGCAAAAATCGCTTTCGGGCAAATATTCTCAATGGGCTTATGCGTATTGGGCATAAGGGATGGAGCCGTATGTGTCTCGTTTCGTGATAAAGGATAAAATTGACTTTCTCCGCACTCACCTCCCATTTTGACGTTGAGGGAGTCCATAAATTTTGTGATTCCTTCCCATTCCTTATCCAGATCCACTGGACTTAAGACTGACATAGAAGTAGATTTGGTAGTAGTTTTCTTCGCAGCGTTACCTTTACTCTGCTTACTCTCATCGAGAACGTTGTCACAGGAATTGCCTTGTCTCTTAATGTTCTTTGGCTTTGTTGGAGGAACATTTGTCGGTTTAGGTGCTATCGCAGGTTTTGGTCCTTTTGGTATTGGTTTTTTCTTTTCATCTTGGCCACTTCCACTCCCACTGGATCCCATCGTTGAGGTTTTCCCTTTTCCTGTGGTGTCCACAATTAGTGCAGATGTGTTCGTTGCACCCGTGAAAGGTGGAGCTGGCGGTAGATGAGACGATGGCATATCTATATGATCTAAGTCATCCGTGCTTCGGCCCTGCATTATGCGTAATCCTGAAGGGCTCACATTTTGCTCACTTTTGGCATCTCGAAGCTTAATATGAGCAACAGAGACGTATTGGCTGTCTAAAGCTAAGTGTTGCGACTTTGATTTATTTTTTGCGTCGGAGTCTGCGAGTCCGTTAAAAAATGCGATGTCGTTTTTGGCACTCTGTTTGTGATGATGGTGATGATGAAGATGGTCCATTGGCGACAAATCTATAGAATCCGTTGATTGACTAGTTTCGTACCCAGTAATACTTTTACGCCAGCGTTCACCGTAAACGCCCTCGTCAAGCGATTTGTTTCTTCCCATGTGAGCTAATTGCATGAGGTCGTACTGGTCACCGGAAAAGTCGGGAACACCAGGGTGGGTGGGGGAGGCGGACAGGTTCCGCCTCGGTGGCTTTTTTGGCGGTCCTGTTGCCACTCTGTCACTATCAGGTCCCTTCACTAAATGTATATCAACAGATCGACGAGCTTTCCCTCGGCTGAAACTATTCATTTTTGGAGATTGACTGGGGGAATACGAATTTCGCGATGCTTTCCCTGACTCTGCATCGCTGTGTGAGTGATTATCATGTCTGGCAAAACATAATACGAATAATGCGATTTGAAGGTCATGTCATAACTACTCATACAGGAATCAAGCAAAATCAGAAATATGATCATGTTAAATGAAAGCATGTGAAAAGGTGATGAAACTATAGGGTTTACTCCGAAAGCAGAAGTACTTAAATGAGCACGTGACTGTTGTGCCACTTTATCCCATTCATTGTGCGTGATTTTGCTTATTAAACGTGAAGAATAAAGAGCTAATAATTAGGATTAAAAACGTTTTGCACATGGCACTTACATTTGACTCAGAGGTAGTTTCCCATCTTTCATTCCAGTGGGTGATGGAGTCCCATCATAAGGTGAACACATAGGAGAGCTGGCCTTTCCCGTGACACTCTTCTTGAGTGCTCCTACGCATTTACAAAAAAAAGCACGATATACTATCAAGCAAAGAGAACAGCACAAAGCGTGCATATATTTTGACTTGCATCTCGCAAACAAATTTCATCTGAGGAGCGGATGCAGAAATGCTTAAAATGACATTAAGAACAAAAGTAAATAACACATTACGCTCAGTTGAGTACCTCGAATGAGCTCAGCCATTTCTTTTGCAACGGGCGTCTTCAGTCCCACTTCATTGAGTCTGTCCACCGCAGTGCGTCTATTACTGTCTGCTATGCACACATCAATATTTGCTTCCAGAAGAGTTTTCAGCACATCAAGCTTTCCACACAGTGCGGCCTCGTGTAAGGCCGTGCCTTGACTTGTCCGCACATTGACATCAAACCCTGCCTTAACCAAAACTTCCACTACACTTCGGTGACCATTCCTGGAGGCCGAGTGAAGTGGCGTTTGGGGATAAGGACATTGGTGTGGGCGATTACTACTACTTATTTTTGTATATGGGGCAATCAGTCCAGGATGCGATTGCAAAAGAATTTGCACAGCTTCCAGCCTAAAAACATTACATTCGGATTGAACTTCAAGAATATGCATTTCTGCTTCTTCATGCGCTAAGTGGAATAAAATCTTGGTGTCCTCTATTTCTTCTTCTTATGACAAAAAAAATATTACTCGCACGGTTGTTAACGATGTTGTTAAAAACAATTTAAATTTGTCAGATGTCAACAAAAAAAAAGGTTTGTGTGTTTCCATAATTGTCATGGGTCGTGTACTTATGTTGCTCTGACACGCTATCTAGTAAATTATCAATGATCTATCCTTACCTCCCATACTGTGCGGCAAGATCCAGGGCAGTTTCTTGACGTTGGTTGATGATCGTTGGGTCTGCACCGTGATGTAAAAGCATTTTGACAACTCCCGTGTGGCCATACTGTGCTGCCATGTGAAGAGCTGTCTCCAGAGACCGGTTCTACAATTTTTCATATTGCACAAGTACACACACTGAGTATTTGTCATTCTCCAAATTTTAACAAGATTGTTAACGCATTCTCTTTTGTTCATGTCAAGCCCGAATAAGGTAAATATAAGACGAAATATAATCTAACCGTTAGATTGACATTTGGCACGGAAGGTCCATGGGTTAGAAGGAGGCGAACGATATCCTCGTTCCCACTCCATGCTGCCAGGTGTAATGGCGATGAGCCTTGATGATCTACGATGTTAGTGGATGCTTCATGGCTTAAGAGGAGCTGCACAATGTCCCTACGAGTATGATCACGAGCATTATTGTTACAGGTAAATACATAACAATAACTAGTTATGAATTGAACAAAGTCTAATTAATTAGGGTAGGTGTAAGGTTTTTTTCGTACTTATCATATCATAGACCAAACTATGCACGTTTACTCGTTCGTACTTTCATTCATGCGTTTCATATGCAAAAAGCGACTATTCAGACTGACATAGTTCAAAGAAATATTTACTTACTTGTGGCGATTAAGTGCGGCATGGTGCAGAGCAGAGAATCCATTGGAGTCTTGAGCGTTTGCACCAGGGCCTCTTCTTAAGCTGTACAAGCAAAAAGAAATTGATTGATATTAATTATTCTCCCGACAGTCAATTTTATTGACAAACTTAATATCAATCCGACGCAATTTCTATTGGCGTTGGCATATAAGCTTTAGATGCTTTTACGTAGCAAGGATGATGAACTAAAACCCAATTCGCTAACAGCTTTTTCTTGCGGTTTCTTTTAAGGCTAAAAACCTACATCATATACCCAGGGTATAAGATTCCATGAGTTTATGATTAGATTTTGAAGACTAAATAGCTAAAAAAGAAGAAATTCAATGGGATGAGATGAAAACCACTTGGAAGTAGTTAACTAGATGATTTGCTCGTTTAAAGTGCTCTTCAAAATGCATATTCTGTCCTTGCTATATAATTCCCATTACCATTAAAAACATTTTCCCCAATCGAATAATCTCGATGAAATGTGATTAAATCGGTCATGTACTCATGAGAAACGCAGAAGTATACTTAATTGACGGCATGTATGCCTCACAGATAGAAATTTTCAGTAATGATTGCGTCGTGACACTAAACATTCACTGTTCTCCTTTTTGAAGTCCTAGAAATAATACTGATGTTTTCTATCTTGTAAAGTAATGTATGCTACAAGTGAGTATGGTAAAATCGCAGAAACGCACTATAAATGATTTATAAACCAAATCTCAAGTGATACGCAGGTATTAGAAAAATCATATAAAAATTTAAACCGCTTTGGTCTTCATGCTGACATAATCGCTTTCGACTGATAAATAAATATTCAATCTCTCACCTAAGCTCATCTTTTTTTGTCTTCCTTGCATGAAGCAGTCATGAAAACCGCCATAAAATAAAGATTAATTATGGAAATACAAAACGGATGTGTTCATTCGTTTGCAATGTAGAATTTCTTTTAATTGGTTGCGTTAATATTATTAATTGCTCTAACGTGCACAAAAATTTCAAAGTATTTTTTATTATTGTTGTTTAGAGGTAATTAAGGAAGCAATTTGAACGTGCTTATATCGTTGATTTCTCTCTCATTCATTTTATACTACGAATACCATAGAATACCATATTTCTCACTTTTTTGTAATTAATGCTTTTTTAAACGGAAATCGCCGTCATATTTCATTAAAGTACTAGAAATTTTCATTTCACGAATCCGAAGAGTGTGCCAACAACAGTAATCGCGGTTTTAATGCCTCTTTACAATGTTTTTGCTATAATGGTCCACTAGCGAAAACAATGACATTTCGAAAGGTTTGGTCTCGCTCAATCTGAAATATGATTGTTTGTGATGACGAAGCACATGATTTCCCTTCAAGCATTAGCTAAGCATGATTTATGTCTTACTTATGAAAAAAATAATCCTGTCGTGCGTGGTAATAATATTGACTCGTATCTCAAAATTCCTATAAAGTTGTAGTGGCGAAAAGTGAGTTTTTTATTTTTTGTGAAATTAAGAATAAGAAAATCCTAATTGTCTTCTAAAGATACATACTTATACGGAAACGCCTTTTACAGCTGTCTAAATAACAAAGATGCAATACGCTGCATCCACTTTTTTTTATTATCGCTTAAATGTGTGAAATTCAATGACAAATCCTCATCCTATTATGGTACTGTTATAAAGAAGCTGCCAAAAATGCTATAAAACGAAAAGAAAAACGGAAGTCGTTCAAAACAGAGACAGGGTAGAAAATGCATTTCTAGAACAAGAATACGTGAGGTAGGGAACCAAATGCGTGAGGTGAGCTGAAAATTATAGGTAATGTAATAGGTTAGGGTAAGGATGATGGTCATTTGTCATTTCTTTTCTAGTAATATTATGTCTCAGTCTTCTACTGTTTGTTTTTTTTACAAAGCGACATTTTTATATGGGGAAGCAGGAAACATGGATTCTCATTCACATCATTTTGGAATTGTTCAAACATATATGCACAGTTAGTCAATAATATAATATGCCAAATAAACCATTTTTAATTGCAATGAGGACTCATTAAAATGCAGAGTTACAACGAAGTCAGCAAAACAAGTATTATTGTGAATTCAAATCAAATCTGTTGTCCCATTGAATCATTTAAAAGAAAAAAGATTGAGTCATTACGTATTTTTATTGGATATTGTTTTCACGAATACGGTTCACATCACATACGCGTCTAGGCTATCTACATCTACACTATTACGTTTTTCTCTCCATATACCACTGGTTTGCTTTAGGTATATTTAGGTAATACGATATTTAAAATGCAGTTCGATGTTATGTTTTGGTAACAATTTCTAAATGGTTGTAATGAAAAACCCATGTACAAAATATCATGCACGTACGACGTAAGTACGTATAGGTATTGCATCTAAAACTTTTGGCCTAATTCAAAATTCATGGAAATACTATTGTAAACATGATTAGTCAGTATAAGTTTTTATTACAATCAGCGTTTGCGATACTTATAGAAATGCATCAACATTATTTTAAAGCTCTAGAATTATGATGATAAAAGTGCATAGGAATGCATCATTATCCGAGCAAAAAATGTTTACGATACGAGTAATAGTTGTATTTTATCAAATGTCAAAACTGAATAGAACTGTTTTCCTAGTGTTACGCAATTGCGTTTGTAATTAAAATACAGCCTTTCATTCTTGAAATGCCGGTTTGGCGATCAATGTTGAAAAAATCAGATCATTGACAATGGGTGATTAGTGATTATTAAAGATACATCAAACAATGCTATAAATTTTGTTTACACCTTTTCATGTTACATATTTGCTTGACTGACTCACTGTCGCATATAAATCGGCGTCTATCTAATTGGCATATATATTTTTCTTCGTGAAAAAAGGAATAAACGACTGCGATATTTCCACAGTTGATATTGAAGAGATGTATAAGGAAATATTATACCTTAAATATATTTCATTTCATTTCATTGATTCCTTGTTTGCTTTTGATGTCGCTAAGTCTGATTATGCATTTTTCCCGATAAAACAGTTCTTGTCGTCATTGAGTGGCATATTAAGTTCACCTTATGCTTTAATATTGCATTCTTGTGTCGAGGTTTGTTGTTGACGCAAATCGTCTATATTAGCTTTTATTTTGTTTTCATACTCAATGCTTACTTATTTTTCTCACAGAGCTCCTTTCCACAATTACAATTGTATTTGGCTCGGTATATTTTTGTGTTCACGAATTCGCAAGATTCGTAAAATCATATTTAAAAATTCAAACCAACTTTGGCTCAAGTCTGAATGTCAGTCGGTCGATCGATTATGGAAAATCCGGGGGGAATAATCGATACATTAAATATGTATAACTTGCACACGAAAACTTTGTATGCATAAAAAGTATGATGAAGTTCCACTTTGCCTTCGTGTGAATATCAATCAATAAAATACATATTATTGGAATTCAAGATTCACACAGGCATGAGGATAACCAGATATTATGTTGTCTTTACCCATTCAAACAATTAACACTTCTGTGATTTATTATAGTGTCACAATTTTAATTGTAACTTGCAGAATCGCTTTCAATTTCTAATGCAATTGTATTCCTGCAAATAGGATGAATGCCTATGACCATCATCATTATTGACCTAAAATTATACAAATGTATAATGTGTAATGTATCTACATTTTGAAATGTTTTGGTTCAGTGTTAGTTTCTGAACAAGTGGGAGATTTTAATTTTAGGTCGGCATGGAAGATGTTTGTGGAACTCATGGTGAGTATTCACCTGATTATGATCAAGCTAGCAAGTCACCATGAAAATTGACCAAATATTACATTTAATTAAAAAACTAAATTGATGGCAATCCAATTCATTTATTGTACGAAATAATCGTTCTGTTCTGTCAGTTTTTTTATTACGGTTTTTATAGACGCCATCCCAACGCGTTTGTGTGAGCTCATATCTGTTTTTACAAGAGAACCATTTAATGGCAGTCTTAACATGATTATAGAGTGCTTGAAGAGGAGCAAAACGATATTTTAACTTACCTACGATATGTACGTCTTTCTTTCTCATGTAATGTCGATAATTTTGTACAAGGTATCAAAAAAACTGCAATTGACAACACACAGTCTCGCCAGCCCCTCAATTAGTCAACCGACACAGCTACATCGGCGACTACGACCAATAAAAGTCGTAAAAGTAGTCAGATTCTGATAAAGATTCATTGATAAATCAAACTCTAACTCGAGTCGTGGAGTATGACTGTTCATAGGATCAAATCAAGCTCCCGCATTGCTTATCTTATTTGCTTGCTCACTGTACACAGTGATTGTGCATTTTGCAAGGCAAAGCGCACTAGCCTAACATTACATCAATTCATCAAAATTCGCACACTTTCATAAAATCATTAGCTCAAACCTTTCATTTTAAATTGAGGCTAATGCATAACACGAAAAATTCAGTATCTAGGCCTTTACCAATGTTAAGATAAGCCGGGAACTTTGAAATGATAAGGAGTGTAATGGTAAACGCATACTAGTACACATTTACATTTGAAAAATCCAATTTGCATTGCATAATAAAGTATTACTTTTTTGAATTTAGTAACTATGCTTTTAGGGATCTTTCCATCCCACCAATAATATTATTCATTTTGTTCTTTGAGTTTTTGGTGTTTGCAAAATCATCTTTATTTTCAAATGAGGAACGTACTTTTTAAACTTCGCGAAAAAAAATCCATTTCGGTTTCAATTATTGTCCTGCTTATTATACAAAAAACGTTTTTGCGATGCGAGACTAATTTGATGGGAATTGTAAAAAGAAAATCTTTTTCTTGACAGCATCCATTCTCCATGTCTTACTTCATTTCCATTCTCATCACATGAAATTAGCGTTTCTACCAAAAGTTCACATCATTTCTGAAATATTCATTCATAATGAACTCGGCGAAGCGGCTTTTCTCTCTTTTGCAAAAATATACGTGAAATTATTCATGATACATCCACTATCGCCATTTCACATGCTCCTTTTTACGTGTACACGTCTCATTAATAAAACAAACAAGATGATCATGATGATGACGGCGAGTGAATGCAGAGGCAAACATACCTACGCATTACTACAAGCATGATGTCTCGCATTCTCCTCACCTTAAATAATATCCAGAACAGGTTTCATACTTTACTTGCAATCATCACTCGCAACTTGACTGCTCATTCGAATAAAAATTTGATTTGTTTCAGTTTTTCTCCCTTATTTCTCATGCAACAGGAATGATGCTTGGCGAGTGCTGAGTGAGAAAAGAAAATTGAAGAAGTGTGAAAAACCATGAGATTTTTTTATGCATGCAACATCTCATCTTCGACTAGACTTCCTTCGACATGCAACGATGTTCTCAAAATGGCATGATTTATTAAAGATGATGCTGATTTAAATAAGAATCTTTTCTATGAAGGCGTTTTCTGCTCAACGGGACAAGAGTGAATGACGCTGACTGACTCACAATCGAGATTCATGAATGAAGGAAGATGACTGCTGCGAAACAGTAACTCTGTGAAATGGCGTGCCATGCCCTGACACAATTCTTAAAAATGACTTGTTAATACTAAGTAGAGTGTAACCTGCACAAAAGACGTTAAAAAAAACATTTTACACATTAAGCTAATGCATGTTACCTTAATTAAGAAAAAAAATGAAGAAAAGTGGCTGGTTCTGTTGAAAACTTTTCTTAATGCTTGCTTCAGTGTGACAATCCTATTTAGTGCAATGCACAATATACAAAGTATTGTTGCACTGGAATAAAAAAAACCTTCGAGGCCACATGCACATTATTCTAAATGTGAGTCATCGTCGATATCTTTGTTATCTCGTCAGCCAAATGGCAATGCAAGGTTCAGTTGATCTACTTATTTACTCTCCAAAACTTCATAAGCTTAAACTAACTGATCCTTTTATCGCGCTTATCGCTGCGCTGACACCTTCTTCCTTACCTGGCAAGTGGTCCACTTCGTTTCGCTCTCTGATTCAATATCTTCTCAACAACGGGATAGTCTCCGTTTCGCGCACCTTCAATTAGGTCCTGATCTTTGCCCATGCCATACCACTCTTTGAAAAAACGCTTTAATCTTCAAAAACACTTATAGGTCACGCCACAAAACGCTACGGTTAGTGACCCAAACGTAACTTTAAGTGGATTAAGCAGGTGCGTACAGAAACTTCGATATAGTAATTCTGATTATTAGGGCTTTCTTTCCAACTTTTTCTTCGCATGCCCAATTTGATAAGACTTCTTAAAGTTTATTTAATTCATCATAACTTTGAATTTGGCAAAAAAAAGTCTCCTCACAAGTGTACTGACGATATTAAGATAATCATCATGTAAATTTCTTAATCACAAAATGCTTACTTATTAACGACACTGAGACACAACACAATAATCACAACCGTTTAAGTCATCAAGATTTAAGTAGTGCTCTCTCTCCAACAACAACGTTCATCTCACTAACTTTCCAGTAGAGTTTCTTCAGTCACTGTACAACAAAAGAAAGTAATTATATGAGTGTGTATATTATTGTGTTTGACCCTTCCTAAGTTGCTCTATAATTTGCAGCAAATATTTCAATAAATTAACTTTATGAGCTATTAATTAAATGTAAAGAGTATAATCAGCAAAGGAGAAACTAATGTTATTTGGCGAGATGAAACATGCTATTTTTTCTATGTTAGTAGTGTGTTATATTCCCATATATACCTACACATTATTATTATATATCCAGAAGAATTGATATGCTAATATTTCCAGGCAATCCTTATATTCTTTCTCTTCCATATGGGTAATAAAAACTAAAGGTATGTCGATACAGTTAAAGCTCTCCTCTTTTATTTTTTTCCTGTCTGGAACAACAATATCCTAACTGTACAGTCTTGTTAACTGGTTTATTGTGCGTGCGTGTGAGTGAGTGAGCCTGTATGTCTGCCATATCATCATCATATCATTCCATATATCCTTATCCCTCTTCCTTATTTTTTCTCCAGCTCAGCAGAGTAAAAAGGAAGGATACGTACATGCATGGCCCATGAACGTACAATATTCCAAGGGTATTTTTCAGTTAGATAAACGGCGATGCTAGCATTTCTCACCCTATTAGCAGTACAATCCACAGCATGTTATATTCAGCTTGTATGAGGTTCGTTCGCCTCCAACCCAAAAGTCCATGTACTCATACAATACATATTTCGAAGAGAGCCACAGCAGAACCAGAGCTTGGGCGAATAATCTCGCATGATATCCAGAGAAGAGTCAAGGAAAAGGATGGGAACTGAATCTAACGTTACGACAGAAGCGGAGAGGCCTTCACTCTTTTTCTATACCTCTTCTCCAGAAAAAGGAATGTTTTTTTCAACGGGTATGGGTACACTCATCCTCCATGAAAGCAAGGCTTTAGTTTTCAGTTACATAAGCGTGATCGTTAAAAACGTAGAGAGTGAAGGACGAACACACAATTCAACTGATGGAACCAAGAACAGAGCAGATGGAACATGAAAAATACATAATCGATCCATATACACACCCATGTCTTTTCTTGGAAATCTACTTTGTTCAAAATAAATGTTTCAAAGTTAGAGATGCTGTCGCCGCTTTCCAAAAAACGAGAGAGAAAAAAAGGAGATCACCGAACGAAAATATTTGCATCACTCACTCTTTTTTAAAGTCCAAAAACATTTCGCAGAAATAATATCAACCGCAAATAACCCTGGCCACTTTTTTCATTATTATGAGGAAAAGAAAACCTGAAATATGACCGAAATGAAAATATTGTTTTGCAAAATTATGAAATGATTGCGAAGCAATGTTTCAAAAGACAAATGAATGAGAACGATAACTTTTTTCACGCTCACTTTACAATATCATGTTCATGGGTAGGAGTGAAGAACGGCACTGACGATGAGCCTCTCGCGCACACAAAAAAATTAGTAAATGAGTGAAGTCAACCTTTTATTTCGCATGCAATAAAAAGCTTGATAAAAAAATACATGCCTTGCGTATGCATGCACTCCAATTCCCTGCTTGTTTTTCCCCATGATGATGATGATCTCTTTTTATTTTTTTGTTGTGTGCAGTAAAACTGTTGTTAGCTAACTAACGTTAATCTTGTCAAAAAGCATGTTAAATAGTGAGAGAGAATGAGCATTTATTATTTACTTGATGCTTCTCATTCATTCATTTTGCAGCTGCACAGCATCACCATCACTATCACTACCACCGCACGATTCCTCTTTTATTGCATTTTTTTGAACTAATATGTCAATTTAAACTCGCGTCAAGACAAGTCAGCTTAATGTACACTCAAGTTATATAAGCGCTTTTCAAGCATGACATTTAGAGCGTTTCTCAAGGCACAGAAAAAGACGCATTTATATTCGCTTTGGAAATGAAATGGACGTACAATTTTTAGTCACACAAAACAGCACCACACCAAGAAAGAAAGAAAAGAAAAAAAAACTTGTTCGTATGGAGCACTGATTTAAATTGATCTCGTACAAAGAAAATGATTTAACGCTCATCAAAATCACCAGGCCACAATCGCATTTGTTCACAGCTTGATTGAAGAAAAAATGAATCGAGTAGATCTAACAAAAAAAGAAAAATTAAGGCATTTGTCGTCTTATTCATTTTCTTCTGCATTTGCCATGATATGACATAGACATTATAAGCATTAAAATGGCATGGTGATTTCATTTACTCTTATCTTTAATTTAAAATAGACTCACTTGCCAAGACAAATTCTTAATGGTGATGATGATGATGATGGGAATGATAAAGTGTTGGCTATGGTTGGCCATGGCATGGCATGGCTTAAAAAATTAGTATAAATGTATAAACAACTTTTAGCATGAGATTAGCGAAATATTGCCAAAACGTAAATGGGTTGCAAATTTTTTAAAGGTTTTCGATTTCAGTTCATATCTTATACATCGTTTGTAAGCAAAGTAATATTATAGTGGACGTTAGGAAAACAATAAACCGCTAACGATTTAACAATGCGTGCTGCTTTTGAATACTGAAATCGTTATTAATTAAATCAAAAATTTTTTTAGATATGATCTTACCTTATTATCACAAATGTGAATGACAAACATCTATTCAATTTGGTTTACCGGATAGTGACTATTAAACGTGATTGGTTCTAATGGCGAAATGGATTATTGCCAAAATTTCTCAAAGTGCTTATTTAAGTTACGTTTTGGACTTAAAAATATCCTAGTTTTAGTTTGAAGAATGTGTAGCTCTGAACTTATGATGTGAGAACGACAAATTTGAACAAAACGATCTTATAACTGACCTGGTCAGGTCAAGATATATAGAATTGTATCATTTCGACAACATCGGGGTTAACTATATTACTTGCATAGCATATCTCGTACTATTAGCGTAGGTTTATATTTCGTATTTTACTTTAGACTAGCATATGGAATTTCAACATTAGTTTTTTTGTCATGTACAGCAAGATTTTTTTATTTCGGTTATGATTATATGAGATCAATATTGATTTAAGTAGAAACCATAGAATTTTTATCCATTTCCACTTACTTACATATCCATTCAACAAAATACATTTGAATGCTAATACTGATAAAGTGTTATTCAACGTATTGTATTCATAATACATTTAATAACTGATAACATAAAAAACTTCATTTAGTTGAATTTATTAATCATCTGTAATGGAAACTGCATTTTAAAAAAACTGAAATTGAATGTCGTTGAAACGTTTGAATATTTTGAGTGTAAATATCCACGAATTAATTACTGATGTTGACAAAATACACCACCGAAACGGCATTTTGTTTTATACCGTCGTAGATTGCGAATTATGAATATGTAAATGTATGGAATTAGTTTTGTAGTATACAACCTGTTTAAATAAAAAAAAGTTTCATTTCTTACCCTTTCCCGAGCGTCGAATATCGTCCCTGTCGAGGTCATTTTCCAAGTTTTGCAGTTGAAAGCAGCGCTTAAACACAGTGACAGACAGACGTACAAGTACTTATAGACACTTCGTAAGCTACATTTATATTAATGCACGTGTATAATAAACATGTTTTAAGCGTGAAAAAGTCAAACATGATAGACATTTCGCTTGCTGATTATTTGCATAAGTATAACGAATGTAAACGGATATAACCTTCGCTCCCCTATTTACATTAAAAAATTCTATATTCAAATGACTGCTGCTATTTTCAAATATTGAGCACATACACGAACGAAAAAGAAGCATGAAACTTGGATTTATCTAAGCATGTTTGATAATTTAATTGTTGTATCGTTACACATTACACACTGGAGTTAAAACATCCTGTCCGGCTACGTTCAACAGATTGCTTGGGTATTCGAACGGAAGTGTAAAAACATTTTGAATATAATTTTCATGGATGGTTAAATACCAAAGTATCAACACCGATGAATATGAATACGACCGAAGAGCACGCATAAACATAATATTTTGCATCTGAATAAAAGAATCCCTCATCCGCCCTGATTTTCATCGTGTAACCCATGTCATACTTTTGCACACTGCTGGTAAGTAAATCACCATAATCGTCAAATTGCAAAAACAGAAAATGCCATCCGTAATGATAAATGAGTATTTCAATGGGGAAAAAATATTTCATCCTGAAAGGTCAATGTTTGATTACTGATTGCACACGTAATGTAATTGTTTTATTGTTTCACAAAATCATTGAATTTCAGTTTGAGTTTCTAACAAAACAAAACAAACACATCTCCTTGCATAATAAGCATGACATTGGAAACTCATATATGCTTACATATAATGTATGTAGATGGAATGGAAATTTCCCGAAGATATATTCAATTTTATTGCTTTAGTCTAGTTTATTGGACGAATTGATCTGAGAATTTTCTGGCTCACGTCAAACATGAATCTGATATGCACAATATGTACTTGAGGATTCATACCCGGCAATTACTTATCCATTTCAACCATTGATTATATTCCTCCATGGCGGTTCAATGGTACACATATGCAAAAAAAAAGTTTTGTAGAACTCAAAGTTTAATGATTATTCGAAGAGATTCGTTTCGATTATACGTTACTCTCAATTCCCTCTACATATCCATGCATTTATATTTTATGTCTATTAAGTTTTTGGTCTAGTGGACAGTCACTATTTAGTGATTACTAATTACACCTTTACAGAGATGACAAACAAAACCATTTTTTTACCCCAAGTCTGAATTTATCCATAAAATCAAATAGTCAAGTCTTACTTACCTGCATTGGTGATGTCAGAATGTCAAAAATCGAGAAATCCATTTACTCAATGAAGGAACATTCACAACGAATTAACAACGCAAGTTTTAGTTTAATGCTTAGTCATAACTACTTTAAAATCATCGGCTTATTTCGTGTTTGTTGGTTCATCCCAGTCACAATACAACAGCTAATTGTGTTGATAAAAATGAGTCTATGAGTCACTGATAAGCTTTTGCTTTTCTAAATTTTCTGTAAAGCTTACTTCAGTTATATATATACCTGCAATAATGCACGTAACTTAAATCAAATGTGGTAGGATCAGAACTTTCGTATTTACTTTTCACATGAATCACTACAGATTTAATCAATCTTAATCTTAAAAAAATATGGAAACTAAAATCATTGTTCTTAATCGATTGTTTCTGGAGTTTAGCTTTTCAATTTCATTAAATTATGATTCGGATGTATTTTAAAAATTAAATAAAGAGCACGTTATGACGTACTTCAACAATATAATTTCGTTGCTTGTGTAATTTTAAGGGAGAAATTTCATAATAAAATTGGACTGGTCAATAAACTTTATTAATTTAGTTGACCACCAAGCATCACGAATGACGCACCATTTCATTTAGATGAATGAACAAATGAAATGATTCATTTCCTCAAACAATGAGTGAGAGTAAAAGATAGATAAGTAGGCAACACATCTCTAAAGAGAAGGATGAGTCTTCAGAAGAATTGAGGTACGCTCGTAAAATTCCTTTGTTTTTCTGGTTCTGCTTCATTGCGGTTTTGTTGGACTTTTTGAGAATAAAATTCACTGCCCTGTATTTCAGTCCTTTCAGTGATTTTTTTTTGACTCACGATCAGCCCGGAAGTCGAGTCGTTGTATTAAACGATTAGTACAAATTCCAATTTCACTCATGACCTATTTTTGCGAGGATTTTTGATCCGTCATACATATTTATTATATCAAATTGATTTATAAATAGCATTTTGGATTTTTAGGGAATCCCAATTGGGATTTTTGATGAGTTTACAAGCAATTAAGAACAACTGAACCCAACTAGACTCATTGCATTTCTTTTTATAGGAATGCAATTGTTTCAAAAATCTTAATCCCCTGTAAATTATGAAATGTAGTGAATTATAAATGATGAATAAATGCCATTATAGTTAAGACACCCTGTCTGCAAAGAATCGAATGTAATCAATAAGGGGCAAGTGTAACGTGTATAACAAAACTCATGTAGGTAGTAGGTATAGTGCAAAGACTCCAGCAGTCAATTACATTTTATCCAGTGCCTTCGCATTCATCATTCCATTACATAACTGCTAAACTGCTTGACACATATACAAGGCAAATTGCATACTTAACTTACATGCTACTTACGAATTGGAAGTGAACATGATGCACATGTAGTAATATCATTCAATTCAAGTTCATATATGCGTGCATTTTAATTCAAGTCTTTTTAAGCTGAGCAGGTGCATGAATGTGCTTATGACTGACCAACACCATCATCATCATCACATCACACTGAAAATTCATCATGTGATTCTCCGAGCATCACACCTCTTCACTTGATTCCAGTTTCATTCTTACACGGCCAAAGATTACAATGTCAGTTAAGAAATATTAATTGTACAGTTAAAGTGACTGTATCGATTGGCATGTAAACATGGTTACGCCTAAAGTTGTATAGTAATAGCCACAATAAATCACGTAGAAAATGTGTTCGTCATCGTGTCAAAACAAGTGGCTTCAGCTCCGTTCTCAGAAGAATCTCAAAAGAAGTGGTGCTGGAATATGGAGAGAAACATTAAAACTTTCTTTGTCACTCCTTTCATTCATCCTGATAATTCCACAAAGTTCTGGGCAAGGTAAGATTAATGACTGTTTTTAACATTGTTTACATAATTCCAGCGAAAACAAAGAAAAGAAAAACAGTTTAGGATTTGGATTTTACTCTTCTTTGGGATATGGTTAGTAGAAATACGCGCGCTTGTGTCATGCTCAATGCTTCAGCTTGTCTTGAATGAGCGAGAGGAACGGTCTTGTCTTATGCTTTGTGTTGTGCTGTGTGGAGTGGAGCTACAAAACATCATGAAAAAAAATTCTCAATTTTTGTTCTCATGCTCCACACGGTTCGGGATAAATCGATCAATGAACAAATTCCAAATGATGAAGAAAAAAATGCTTGATTAAATATATATATATACGTCGTCAATTTTTTTTAGCAATTCTTACACCTTCCTCAAATTACTTGGAGACCAATTTAAGTCCAAGGCAACGTCTCCAAATTGAAGTGTCTGAAATCCCCACGAACACTGGATATGTTTTGATTGAGGCCCACGCTCATTTATACAACATTACCTTATCGACTGATCAAGCCCAAAGTGCAGGCCAAACTACTACAGGAGGGAATATTGGAGTTGTGGTGACCCCTCCATCATCCTCCGCTTATTTAACCAGCGAGTATGAGAATATTACGGTGCCAGTATTGTTAATCGCCCAGTTTTATGATACAAATGGTAACTATTTATCGATTTGTGGGAAGAAAGAAATATTGCTTGTAAAAGCAATAAATTAAGCCCAATTAATTTCTTCCCTTTACTTTCCTCTTTAATAAGCACCAATTCCTGGCGGCTGTAATATGGAATTGTCAATCAAAACCGCTCCGTTTTTACCTACCTCTTTTGACAATCCCATTCTGACGGTGGAGTATCCCTTAGGGTCATGGCCTCTGAATGTCAGGCCGGCGACTTGTGATAGAGCTCCGCTCCAATATGACGTCTACGAATATTACATCGAAGAAAGAGACTTTTCAAGCAGAACTGCTTTTGACAGTATCCGTCTCATGTCTAATCTCACTGCAATCGAGCGGAACGGCATAAAGGTAAGAGTCCATTCCATTTTCTATTATGTATTGAAGATTCCTTCATAAATTAGATATTTCACACACAACTTCATTCTCACTTTTTATATGGTTGTTGTGCTACTCCTGCTGATCTTCACCATACATATTTTTAATGGTGAATAGACGTTTTATTTGATTCTATTCGATTCCCTTTAAAAAAAAGTCAATTTAAGAGCTTTTTGAAAATTTAATTTGCGTTTTTGATTGAAATACATACGTAGCGCTCTTTTTCATACATTCCGATGAGATTCCTTTTTAAAAGACGATGGATATTTTCATCACATCACATATATTTCTGTTCATCAACTCCGACCAATGTAAGTATTTAAAGTCGAATGATGACAAAAATGGAAAGGAAAAAACTTTTCTTGAACGACTCCTTTTTTTCATGCCGTCACAGTCAACGGACCCTGTAATGTGTCACACACATCAAAACCGTCGGCACCATTTGGTCGTGTGCAGGATATCATGTTAGCATAATGGCGTATCACACTCAACCGATTATAAATAATTCAATTCAACTGTCACTTCATTTCTTGGCACTTTAAGACATTTTTTTCTCCACATTTAATACATTTTAACTGTTAGCCTTTCCTCGCATAAGTATCTAGTATGAAAAAGAGAGGAATTTTAAATGTAGATGTAGACCTGTCTCATATATGTCATATTCATTGGATTCACCCTCCCGTAATAAGTAGCCCTTTATTGCCACAGATAGATTCTTCATGTCTCATGTCGTTGAATTCAACTTTAATAATGATCATATTGGTTCTTATTTCTTACATTTCATTGAACTTACCTTTTTTTAATTTGGATACAGGATTCTTCCTCTCGTTTTGTCCACGCTTTTTATTATGTAGAACCAATGAACCAATCTGTAGAATTTCATGAGATAGATTTTTGACACCCCGTGAGTTTGAGCTTTATTTTATTACATGATTCCCCTTTCCAGGTGGATTTCAGCGGGAGCCCACCATCAAAAGTGAAATTTGCCAATTATCCTGGAACAGGTAGGGTGGTGGCTGTCATCCTACGAACCCTCACCTCATCAGCCGCGTACACCCCAACAATCTCGTATGGTTGCTATCCGGAAGCAATCTCTGTCGACCAAGATGGGGAAGAGTCATGTCAAGTGCTTAGTAAGATAACCTGTCTTTGTCTGCAATCCTTATTTGATAACTTTTATTGAAACAGTTTTACAATTTAAAAAAAGAAAAGGCAGATGTTCCACTAGAACATCCGAAACCCATTCCTGTGGCCGCTAAGGTTGCCCATTCAGTTCACATCATTCACGCTTCAAAAGGCCTTTCTACTCTTAAATCATAATTAGGGATGGATCCTGATGACAAGATCATGATGATGAATCCGGGGTTCCATTCATTTTTTAAATGTTATGGTGCCGCATGTATCATACATATTATCATCATCACAATGAATGATTCTCATTGTTCCCTGATTTTTTATTGGTAAACTTGAGCGCTTCCTACATTGCGCACTACTCATCCATTATAATTATTAAATGGAGATGCGTTCATCCATTAACTTTGTTTAAAGTAGGAGGAGGGTAGTAGTTCATATCATTATTGCCTCAAAACTTGGATAGAATTTGAATTTCTCTATCTCTAATTTTTTTTGTAGCATCTGTGGGTGCGAAGCTGTTAAACGCTTTCCTACTCTTCGTCGGCCTCTTCCTCGTTTCACTCGGTCATCGTTTCTACAAATGCCAACTGTTCCTGCTGGGATTTTGCATGACTGCCATTCTCTTCTACATCATTTTGGAACGAGTGATCTCAGTCGGAAGTACAGGTACTTTTGTTTCCTTCCCCACATAATTTTTTTTTCGATTTGGCCATTGCGGATGACCGATAAAACTGTCTCGTGTAGATACATGCCTCCTAACATATACTTTTGCTTGTACTTTTTGCGAGTGCCATGTGCAACATCTCCTAGATCAGATCATCCTTTTGTATCTTTACTTATTCCCCTGTTTTGTTTTGCTACAATCATTCATCCTGTGTCCTTTTGGCCTTCTTATTCCTCCCTCACCATAAAATATGAGTCTATTATCATCAGTCATCAGATTAGAGGAAAATATAAGTACTGTGCAATAAGTTAAGTAGTATAATGGAAAAATAACCAATGCAATGCCAGTATGTAATAATGTATTTCGCTTTTATGCCATTGTCTTAAATCACTCATCCTTTCCCCTCTATTCAGCTAACCAGCCACCCACCGGAAAGTATACATGATCTAGTGGAGTTTTCTCTAGACTTTATACTTTTATTTTTTTGATATATTACCATGGATTTTAGTCCAGGCAACGGAAAACGGAACGAAGAACCTGGTTGGGTCACATTTTACTATTTTTTATAAAGTTTTTTTTACACGGGTTTCGTTTCTTCTGAAGCAAGAAACAATGTGCCATCCTTCGTGTAGTACAAGCCATGTTATTTTCATACTCGAGCTGAGTTAAACTCTTCAGACCACATGAAATTTCTGGCTTGTCACTTGCTCACAAGATGAGCAAGTCACTAGAAAATCTCTACTCTTCTCTTTTAAGTAAGTCTTGTAAAATTGTAGTGAAGGAACGAGAGAGAGAGAGAGAGAGAGAGAGAGAGAGGTAAAATAATGTATTAAATATTAAAGTAGAGAAGTAAAAAGGATGAAAAGGCCAAACCACTTTTATTTTGGTTTTAAATGCATTGCTTGCTGCTTGCTCTTCCTCCTTCGCCTTATGTAAGATATTTTTCGAGTGAATTGTACTCGCATATGTAGCTTTGCTTTTGCTCGGATTTTTTTTTTTTCGGAGGAGTAAGAGGAAGGATGAGAGAAAATTTAGTCATGCTTGATGAACATTGGAAGGGTCTGTCAGATCTCATTAGGGACTTTTGTGGTTTATTTTTTTCTGTACGGAATGAACTACACAGTGGCCGGGACTAGCTCAACGACCATCGGTGCCCTGGGAGGTGCATTGTGGTTAGCTCTTTGGTCAAAATTTGGCTCCCCAATGGCACCAGTACTTCTTGCTGCTGTGCTCTTAGGATCTCTTGCTGCTGCTGTTGTGGCTTACACACCACTTGGTAAGTACAACGTTACAAAATTCTATCAGTTGCCATTTTATTGCTGTTTTTAGATGACCTTCGTCTCTTTAAATTAACTTACTAAAATTTTACTCTTTCTGTGTTTCGCCGAAAATTTTAGCTAAGGTTTTTAACCACTGTCATCATGACCGGAAGTAAATTTTACGATATGTCATTCTTTGCATCATTATCCGTCCATTTCGATTGAGAAAGAAAATGTTGCATTAATGGACACTTTTAGGACGTTTACGATAGTTGACACGCTATGCCAAAACGGCTTTTAATGTATCATTCATTACCCATCATGAAAACAAATAGAGGGAGACAGCACGGCACGACAAGCCGCCACTTGCTTTCTCATTTTCCGACCACTTCACTCACAATACAATCAGTCCATGCACTGCACAACAAGAAAGATAAATGGGACAGTGGCATTGCATATTTTTTCCACTTTTTCTTGCACTGCCGCAACCCTTTTAAACATTTTTCTTTGCATCGAAAAACTGTGACTCGAAAGTACTTACTTACTTAAGTAGTTATAACATTTTTAGTAAATAATCAAATCACCTCCCTATTTCGATGGAACAAGAAAAAGCGTCTCTTGACTTTGATGTATTTTTTTCATACATTACGATCTAATGGAAGGGTAAGGCTTCCGCTTGAATTATGAATATCTCATTAGAGATCCACTTGTGTTTCTAAAAATACTTATATCATATGAATTGTTGGACAGAAAAAGGCAGAAAATCTCCTCTGGAAAGAGCCTGTCGGATATTTATTTACTTACTATTTGTTCTTCTCTCGAGAAAACAAACTGTCACATTGATAATGCTAACGATTATTACGGTCATTATTGCATAATGATGATGACTCCTCTTTCTCTCTTTGACTCGTTCTCATCATTATGCTGATGGTGATCATGTAAATTTGTTTTTTTGGCCCAGTCAAAATAGTAATCATGATCATCTGATGATCAAACATGTAAAATGGTGAAAATAATTATAGCTCCGAAAATGGGAATGCTTTACGGGAAAGGAAAATAAAGATTCACCGACTGATCCATGTTTCCTCACACAGAGTGTTTGACGTGTTCCAACTATATATATTACTATGATTTTACGTTCATGTGTTGTAGTAGCTGTAGTTTATGCGTTATTAAGGGATGATTTATTGGTTGTTATGGTTTAAGGGGTGGAAAGGTTGCACTTTATGCGCAACATGAAACATGTAATTATTACTTGTCAGTCACTTGGGGAAAAATAAAACGAGGAAAGAGAGAGAGAGAGAGAGATAGAGACTTTCTGTTTTTTCTTCTATTCCGATTTCGATGAATGAGAACAAAAGTTCTGAAAAACGTGGCAGAGGAAAGAGAGGGGAATTCGTGGAAGTGGCTGTTGATCCGAAGAGGTAACATGCCAAAGTTAAGTGGCATGACATGACGAGATGATGATGTCCGATTGATATACGCATTGAGATGCAGAAAAGGAAAATTCTAGTAAAAAACTACTTGGAGTATTAAATATACGAAACATTTTGAAAAGGAAATGAGAGTCAATTTCCATTTTGCAAGCAAACATGAATTGCAATAATTAGTAGAGGAATATTAAGCAAGATAAAAAAAGCAGTGAAGTGGACTCCGCTTCGAAACTCGAACGTCAAACCGAAATATTTCTTTGAAGAGTGAAAATCATGGTTTTTTATCATGTAAATGAGTCGTTTTCAAAGGAAGTGGGAAAAGAGCAAAACTTTGGCCGACAGAACCAAAAATATATTCTATATATCTTTTTAAAGAATAGCATGATGTTGCCGGAATCATCAAACGAATGAAAGTAAAAATTGCCTTTTTAAGAATCACACTACACGTTTTCAAATTCGAACATTAAAATTGTAAAGGTCTGAAAAAAGTTGTGTACTTGAATTAGGATTTTTGTGTAACACTTCAGTTAATCAGTACTAATTGATACAAGACTGCAAGTAAAAGTTATAATTTAAGCATGTACCCAAGAACTCAGATGGAAAGTTTCGTCTCCAGAAAGAAGGCCGGTATCATTGGGAACGTTTCTCTTGAATAAATATATTTAATTATGTTTTAGAAAGTTTTTTGCGTATTCTGAGGACAGTAGTCAAATTATCTATTACTACCAAATAAAAAGGAAAATTCCATGAATATGTATCAAATAATTGTATATATTTTTAACTTCTACGAATGACCTGAGACATTTGTAGAAACTAATTGTAAGTTTCTGAAAATTCAATCCATCCAGACAATACATTTCTTTTTGAGTTGCACGAGCTGATCTGGATTGGAAGACGCTTGAAATGAGCATCATGATTCGGCATCGCCATGGGCCAAAACAAACATTGAAGACATTTTTACCTTTTCAATTTTTGTTTCTTTCCATTCCCCAACTGTAATGTCATATAAGTAATGGTATGACCAGACTTATGAATCGCTGCGTATTTCCTTCCTACTTCTTCTGGCAAGTTTATGAGTAGATTATTATGAAGACTTCACGTTCGCTTGGTAATTTCCAAACGAAGAGGGGCACTAACATCGCATCACTATTGCAATCGTTGCTCACTTTTTTTTTCGTTTCTGTGAAAGATGATGAAGAGCGGCAGCTTAAAAGCATTGACCTGACTAGTGGAAAGAAGGGGGCGAGGAAAGAAGAAAGAAAGTTGTTGTAAAAAGTAGATTTATATTTGTGAACGCTATTAGCTAGATAGGTTTTTCTCTGAATTTCCAGACAAACTCTGACTGATCGTGAGTTGACGTGAACTTTGTTCTATTGGCGGAGTAAGTACACGAGAGCAAGAGGGGAGAGAAAAGAAGGAACACTTTCAGAGAGTGGGACGATGAACATGAACGTTTTTATCTAACATTTAAAGAGTCAGTCTTTCTCTTTTTTTGTTTCTGCTTTTCCGCCTGTCGTGTGTGCATGTGACATGATAACCTTCGCCCATTCATTTGTCCCTTTTTTGTCAAGAGTTTTTTTTTGTTGAAAATGGCTGTAAACATTTGACGTGATTACTCTTTTCAACTCTCTCATAACATCCTTCACGTCAACATAGAACAACAGTAAACAAGAGGGAAGTATAAAAGGGAAGTTTTCTTTTTTATGAGAGGACCATAAAAATGTTCACAAGGAAAAATGTCCATGATCATCTTTTTCCTCTATCGCTCTTCTCCACAACTACCTAGTCATGAAAAAGCGGACATATTTTTTTGTAGCTTCTTCTCGGTTTGTTTTCTTTTCCCTTTTTTCACTGTTTGTTCAAGTCAAAAGGGAAAGTAAAGTGTAGGAAAAGTAAAGGCGGAATTGTAATTGTGCTCTGCTCTCCTCCACTGGCCATCTTTTCATTTCATAAACTTGTTTTTCAAAATTGTTCCTTTTTTCTCTTCATAATTGCGTTACATCTACACATCCGCTTTTACAAGAAAAAAGTCAAAGGAGAGTGAACCGACAACGACGCCCTTCACAGTACTCGTACTCATTCATCTTACTGGCTACCACTAGTACTGCTACTAGTGCTACTACCACGTATTTATCTTGTTTACTTTATCCAATGAAAAATATCTGAAAAAAATGAAACTTTTACTGTGTGGATGTCGATCTCATGCTTCTTTGAATTTTGTCATTGGGTATATTGATGATGACCACCCTATTTTTTGCAAAAGTCATTATCCCGTTCCTTTAAACATTATATCTTTTTTGAGGGCAAAGAAGCAGAAGAAAAAACTCTGAGAAATGACATCTTCAAAACATGTTATGATCAATATTGTTCGTTTTGCTTCACTGGATCCCTCAAACGTTCTCCTTTTTGCCACAGAAGAGCAAACAATTTTGTTCTCCTTCTTGTTATCTCTCACCATCACCGAATATTTCATGGGAGGTGTGGCCATTTCACGGTTTACTTTCTACTGACCATTTCAGGTTTCATTCTCATTTTATTCCCCTAGTACCAAAAACATTTAAGAGAAAGCTAAAAGGAGGAACTGAGAAACGAATTACTTACTGTCTTTTTCATATAATATTTGTTGTCGAATCATGGGATAAGTGTGTTACGCCATCATTTATTTTTCTTTCAGGTGATATCTCACTTCTCAAGGATGACTTAACTTTTTGGCTCGCTTATGCTTGCGTCACGCTTGCTGTCCCACTTTCCCTTATATCGTTTGCCAAACTGGTAAGAATCACTCCGTTTCTCCTTTCTTCTTCTTCGTCTTTCTTTATTTATAATGTTTGTCTTTTCACCTGAATCAACGTCATAATCATCGTCAACAACAACATAATCAATCTCCAGTGAAATGAACTATTGAGCTTAAATGGTAGAAAAATACTGTTTTTTACATTATACCTTTCTCAATTACTTTGGTTTAGATCTTTTTTTCTGTAAATAAACCATTAAAATAAGCCATTGATGCGGATCAAAAAATGGCAAGGAAGGTATGCTATTTGAAGAAAATGCCAAAAAATCTTTTTATTTTCTTTCTTCCCTTTCTTCCATATATTTCGACGGAAGCGATGGATAAGAAAATTCCATGTAAATTCTTAATGATGGATCATTAAATGATTTGAGCAAGCGGAAGAGAAAAAAATCTCCAAACATTTATTTTTTCTTTTCATTGAACAAATTAATCATCATACCATTAGATTTTTTTAAGGAAAAGCAAACTCAAGGCAAACGAGGGAGATTTCTTTTTTGTTTACGGAAATAAGTATAATGTCAAATTTGTTCGTTGAAAATTCTCCTTATTCATTCTTTTCAGACCAGTATTCTCGTCACATCTGTTTTGGGCTCATACCTGGTTATCCTACCCATTGATCATTATATTAGGTCGAATTTGAAATACATCGCGCTCAATATTCTAAGACGGGCGACTTCACCTGACTTTCGTACAGCGATTATCAGTCCAACGTTCCAAACCAAAGGTAAGAAATAATAGTTCATCCTTGGAGAAGGCCAGTTAGAATGGTGCTATTCCAAAAATAATTTTTATTTTTACATATTCCTGGCGACTAGATCTAATCCTTGAGTAGCACAAAAAGTTTATTTTAGCCGAGCTGATTCTCAAACTCTGATAACACTGAGTGAGTGAGAGGTATTGTCTGTATTAATCTTAATTGAAAATGCCGACATTCCGCCTTTTTTTCTCCAGAAATTACAATATTGGGTATGGTTGATCCCTCGCCCACGTAGGTCCAAACACCATTATATCGCTTTGTCCATCTATCCCTTACGTCGGCCCGTTCACAAAAATCTCATTCCATGTCGGCTTCCAGAATAGCAAAAACCCACTTAAACTTTAAGATTATGAGCATTGACACTGTTATTGATATGAAAAAGGCATGTTGTAGACGCAATTCATCATGAAAATATTCTCTTGTTTTTATTTTCCCTTTGTAATACGTACTCACTCAACACAATACGCTACAAAGAATACCATACTGTGATTCAACATCTCGTATTTTTGTTTCGTCTAATGCGCCAAAACAGTGTGTTATAAATAATCAGAGAACAATTGCGATAACGTGCGCCCATAACAATTTTCCACAAGATCCATTTCCTTTTTTCCTTTTGCATTTTTTTTTTTCGTCAAATGAGATGGGCTTTTCATTTCGTTCAACGCTTCACTGACTTTGGGTCATGGATAGCTTTCTTGTTTAAAAGTTGGCTGGCTGTCGACTAAGAATACGAATGAATGCATTCGCCTGAAATAAATAAATACACATATTAGATATGCCCTTTTCCTTGTTAGTTACCACCTTCAAAACACATTTTCCCTAGAAAGTATGACAAGAATGCAATGAAGTATTATTTGTATGTGTGATGATACTGATGATTTTTTTATCACGTAAATACATATTTCGAAACAGCAAATATATAATAATTTTTTCCACAAGTGCGAATTTTTTAACCGTTGTCTGAATCAAATAGTTTAATAATCTTGCGTACATTATTACTTCCTTTCTCTTTCAATTCAAAGGAGAAACAAACAAAAGTTTTAATATTATGGTGTAAGTATGTAGTATTATTGCAAACAGGTAACATGAGTGGTTTAACGAGTAGCTGATTTATTGTTTTTCTCATTATCCGTATCATTACCAATGGTTTTATGGTGCATGATTTGTTGTTCCTTCTGAAAAGAAGGGATCCGTGAGCTTTTCCTTGTCAAAGCGAAGGCGAATGTACGAAGTGAGTTAGGGTGCTAGTTCTATCTTCTTAAATTAGTGAGAGAGTAATAATGAGGGATGTTAAGTCCCCGCGAGGGATAATGATGTGATAGTAATTTCGTAAGCACCAGCCCATTTTCAAGTGAGGCATGACGAACGAGTATAACTGCATTATTGTCTTCAAAAGATAGTAAAGGTCGTATTGATGACAATGACGGTTTTATTATTTTTTCTTTAGGATTATAAACTTGTCTTTCTTTCTTTTTTTTGTTTCTTCAAGACTTGCTTCTCGTTATTGTCTGGGCCCTTCTGTCAATTTGCGGTGTAGCCTTTCAAGTGTGGCGGGAAAGGGGTAGAGCTCCTTTTCCTCCACCTCCGCCTTCATCGTCTTCATATTATCAGAGCATGCCGGCCCCTTCCAGACAAAGCTCGACAGTGGGCATAGTCACACCATCATCATCAACTTCATACTTTTATCAGCAGCAGGAGCATGACGAACGAAGAAGGAAGGATAGTGGGACTATCAAGGCACCGCAGGAGGCAACAGAAGCGACTCCTCTCTTAAGTTGATTTGGAACTGAATTCAGTAATTAATTGTTATGATTAAACATTAAATTTTTTTCTTCAAATTTCAGAAACAACGTGTTCCTTTCTTTGCTAAATGTTATTCAGCTCGCTTCTTTATCTAGTTTTACCTTTTGTACAATTAATTTAAACACAGTTTTTTTGTAACAAACTTGAAACGACCCTTAATAAAAGCAGTAGATGAAGTTTGTATTTCTCCAGGGTTTATTGTATAATTTATTTGTCATTCTTTTGGGAATTTCTTTAAAAAACTGCATTTCGTCAAAGAAATTTTGCAGTACACACGTAGTCATTTAGAGAAGGAATACCTAAGTAAAATGTTATGGGAAACGCTTGCTTAGATTTGTTTGTACTTCATTTGAAAGTTTTTTCTGCAGTCGTAAGTAGGAGACAAGACTCGACGATTTGAAAAAGTCACTTCAGATCTGTCTTATTGGCACACACAAATAGGTAGGTACGCCTTTTGATTTCTCTCATTGAACTACTTTCTCATTTTGTTCGGTGTAGAAAAGTGCACTTATTTCTCCGTCGCAGATTTATTTCATGTTAGCATTCTTTCCCCATAAAGTTCGCACGCAAAGCCTTTCCAGAGCACATTTTTATTTCCTCTTTGGCATTGCTCATTTAATCATGTTCATCAAAGCTGTTGGCAAGCCAAGATTTATGTCACACGAAGAGGAAATTATGTATCTTTTTAGGGGAAATACACATTTTTTTGAGAACGCGGCGCATCATTATTAAGCTGAATGAGACTGCTCTTATGTTTTCCCTCGTCTCAAACTCTCTCAGCCCAAATATTGACGGATTTTTGAAGAGTGAGTTTGAGTTTTGAAGCTTCCGCTTGGATTGATCGGTTGATGGGTGGATGTCACGTTAGTCAAGGCACATGAGAAGAAAATTAGTGGAAAGTTGATGTGGATAATGTGCTGGCGTGTTTACCACAGAAGAACTCTGTATGTATAGGCTCCTACGAGAGCTGAAGAAAACTCTCCTTTTTCGTTTATGTTTTTTCGGGAGTGATTGAGTGAGCCAAAGGGAAAAAAGGAAACTATTTCTGGTTGAGAAGAAGATCAAAGTGAAGAGCAGTGAAATGGAATGGGGAACATGATTGAAATTTGGTCAATTGAGTGAGGATAGCAGGAGCAAAGGCAAAGGCTTGATGATAATCATTATGTTTTGTGGATGGATAACGGTGTGCGGTGAAGAAGAGGGAAATGAAATGAATGTATCATCCCATAAAAAACTCGACGATGAAGATGACGGCAGTGATGATGATCATCATGATCAGCACAGTCAACATGTATTTGTTCGCCTTCGAGGAAGCTTTCCTCAAATCTTATGAACTCTTTTTCTTAATCCACTACCAGAGTAGTAGTTGAACAAGTCGTCATCATCATCAAATCGACAAGATGAAATAGGTTTTCGAAATGTGCCGTTAACTAGATGACGAAAAGATGTACGCTTTCATGTAGCCCCAGGCCTATCCACATGAAAAAATAATGCTAGCACAAAAGTAATAAAAGAACACTTCTTCGGATTGAAAAGTCACTACATTGATTCTTTATTATCAATTAAAATTATTTGTTTTATCCAAATTAGCATTATACCCATGCATGATCTTGATACATAGTTCTGTGTTCTAAAATTATTTCATTCTATACAATAAATGGTAAATATCATTAATTGGTATCGGTATCGCGTTCATGACAATATTAATAAGGATTCTAAAATGCATGTCCCACTATCCGATACTGACATGATTTCTTGGTAAAGTACATAGAATATATTATTCTTTCTTTCTTCTCGACCTAGAAAATTGTTTAGTATAATCTTACACATCTAAATATACCTAACTTATCTTTAGCAGAAAACGAGAAAAAAAAACTCATTCTTATTCATGCACAACTATAATAATAAAAACACGGGGATACATAATTTCCACAGCTAAGGATGATGTAATACTTCTTGCTAAGGTCAGCTTAAATACTTTACACAAAACTTCCAGCCATTTAACCATGTACTTAGTTTTCTATGCAAAATGTACACATCTTACCTACCTACATTTTAAAATATTTCGCCCTTAATATATTCATCAGAAGTGAAATGTACATATCATCTCATCTCATCATCATTATGCATCTCCGTCCTTCTTCTTACGTTGCAATGGAATGACTACGAAGGGAAATGTAGATGAAATATGAAAATGCGAAAAATCACGGAAATTAATAGAGGAAACTATGATGGATGCACACAATACAAAAAAAATGATTATTTTCATTTTTTTCTTCAAATAGTTCAAATTCAAACCTCTTACACATCTTGGGAATGCTTAAAATAAGTACTTATATAGGCAATAAATTACTTTGAATATATTAGCATACAATATTTGAAATTTACATATCTCTAATTATACAATATGTTAGTTATAATGAGTGATGGACATGCATACCTTAAAGTATTAAGAAGGTATGAGCATTCACACTATTTTAAGTGATTCGAAATTTGACGGAATTCCGATGGCAAACAAATCATCCACTTTGACGTTATTGACGAAAGCTTGAAGATGAATTATTAATTGAATATAAATCCTTTGTTTATGCTGAGTTTCTTATATCGTAATGATTTGCTTAACCAACGGAAACTCATGTAATGAGAGATAAAGTGGATAAAAGCGTGGACATGTTTTTGGGTGGTTATAATGTGAAGCTAATCCAATGAAAGAAATTTGGCGATTAGAAATTAGGCCCACCTACCTACACAAATAGATTGTGAAGCTTGGCTAAGAAAGATTTAGTCTATTTTTATAAGAATGCATTTTGGAATTTGACCCTGTAACTCCACATACACAACATTTTAAATCCGTTTTCATCATCACCATCAAACTAACATCAAGTTTTGGTACATTTTTTTTTGCAATTGAGTAGTAGTGTGGTATGAAGAATATTCATTCTCATTCTTTCTTTCCACTTCGGAGTAAATATTTATTGAAGATCATTCACGCTTAAAAAACGGAAACTTGGGAAAAGTGATTGTTGCCATCTGACTTTATTGGAGTAAAGCTAGCCTACATAATAAGGATTAAAAAGCAACCTATAAATTTTTTGCATTGACAACTACAATCTGCAATAATATGTATTCTTTATATTCTATATTTATTTCAGCTCATCCTTCATTTCAATTCAAATAATACTAACTTTGGTTGTAGCGTAGAGACGCTCACGTCAACAATCTATCCAGAAGAATGTATATGAACTACGAATGAAATGAGAAATGGAGCTTTCACATCTATTGTGCAACGATAAAAACCAGGAAATTTGTTGCCAAATTTAATACTGGAATGGAATGGGTTGAATGCTTTTCTTTTGCGAATGCAACGACATATATTTAAGAGGTACATATAATTTTCTAATCCTAAATAGAAAAATGTAGCTTACCAAGAACTATCAGTATTTTTTGTGTTGTAATATTTAAGTATGTACGAATTAGCCTATCGAGTATGAGATTGTATAACCGGACAAAACCCTATTTTCTTTTTATCTTTAGGAACGATGACGACACAGCATTTGAAAATTCTCACTCCCTTTTCTTTAAATGTATTTTGCTTTGATTGCTCAGAATATGTTAAAAATATGGAAGGGATGTTTTAGAGGAAAACTTGGCATTAATACTTTGTCTTCTTACGATCGATAGAAGATTTGTGGGGGTAGTGACACATTTAAGTTTCCTCTAGTGGTACGCTTGTCATTGTAGCCGATGAGGCCAGTAGTTGGACGCTAGGTCAGGACCATGGCTAGGAATTTGAACGGGAACTGATACTCCGGCTGATATCACTCCTGAAAAAAATATGAATTTGAAATTGGAAAGCGTTAGCGACAGTTCTACCATTTCTTTCTATTAGCTTCAAGGATTTGCCATGCATTTAGCTTACCATGGTACTGGCTGGTAGCTCCACCGTGTGAAGATGGAGCGCTGGCTCCATAGGAACCATGGGAATTGACTCCACTGGACACGGAACCTTGACCGGAGCCGCAATGTGGAGCTCGACTTCCGTAAGACCCAAGTGATGTCAAGGGGTCTGCTCCAAACATGTAGGAGTAGCTGGCCGCTGGATGGGCTGCCTCTCGTTGCTGAAGACAACTGCTTCCCATGCTGGTTAGACTTCCCGTCATCGAACTAATAAAAAAGCGAACGCATGAAAATGTCTCATTAGCATTTTGAAATTTCCACCGAAAAAAGTCATCGTTTTTTATACTATTACGGACGTGGACGCCACACCACAGCCATGACACGCTTCGTCTTTTATGATTTAAAAAGGGGTAACAATTTCCTTAAAGTGGATACAAAACAGTGACACTGCCAACGTTTCGTGGCTACTAAGTTCGTTTGTAATTGTAACTTGTATGGCGAGCGGGGAGATGTGAGTAGCGTGAGCACAAAGAAGGCAGTGGCTTAGACCCGATTTAGGTCCAATCTAATAATAATACGATGTGAGAAAAAGGAATGAGGATTACGCCCACCAACACCCTCGAACACAAGACAAAACGCGGCATAAAATTCCCTTTTATTATAAATAGGTAAACAGCTCAGCGAATATCTCCCTTTCTTTTTTAGAACGATGATGGTCCATCTTGTTTAATGAATTTACATGGATGCAATATCATTATCATTCTCTTTAACCCTTATCTGTCAAAAGAAAACGTGGCTTGTGTGTGTGTGCACAATCATTATCATTTCGGATGATCTACTTTTTATGTGCTCAACAACTTTCAACGAACGAGGAATGCTCATTCACATGATGATCGTGATCAAGCTATTTTTTTTCGAAATCCCATTTTTCTGTCTATTCACAACTTGCTTACGACATTGCTTGCGTATAGTGAATCACTTGCATTTAAAAATAGAGTACAAATTCATCTATTCAACGTGGAGCAAATCATGAAGTATAAACTCCCTTTACCCCTTCAGTCATCGTCATCATCATCATCATTCATGCAACTTTATGTATGTATCCCTACTATTCATGTTTCCTTTTTGTCGCTTTGTAACAAAATAAAAGTAGACAATGGGAAAAACACACAAATAAAACGGCTTTTAAAGCTCTGTCCCAGGCCGCTTGCACCCATTTCACCCTTTCATACAATTTTTGTTGTATCTTTTCTTTCAAAGTCTTTCGGGTTTTCAGTTAGATAGAGTTGTAATGAATTCAATAGAAATGGATTATTTTATTTTGTGATCATCCTCAATTCATTTCGGCCTTCCTTTAGATTTGAGAACACCATGAACACCTTTCCAACATCATCTTATATCGAAATATGCATTATATACTTTGCTGTACATATACATTTTATTTACCAATAGGGAAGTGAATACATTTTCTGACTTTTTTCTTGCTCATCTATCTATCTATCTCTACTGCGCCTAGCAGAAAAAAAATATTCCGTTAGCACTATTTGGGTTTTTTTTTTCAAATCAATTTTGATACTTTTTTTTGAAAAGCATCTTTTGTTTGTTCCGAATTGATATTGAAAATAAAGAGTACATTCATTTGTTTGGCGGTAAAGGTAAAAAGAGTTCTTTTTTGTGGCGACCGTCATTGGCTGGGATCAAATTGGCGAGTGAGCTTAGTGAGTGCGTGCCGTGCATATCATGTATATGCACTGAAAAAGGCAGATGTACAAAATAAATATAAGTATAATGATGATGATGATGGCGGTTTTGGTTGAAGATGCCGATGCCCAGTTGAATAGAATAAAAACGAACAGGTTTTTAAGCAGCTTTTTTTATTTTGTATTACCTGTAGGAATCTGGCATGGAGGCGATTGGTTGTGGCAAGGAGGCGTACATTGAGTTAAAGCCCGTGTTTAGTAATGGCCTTGTCGATGTAGCGGTTGCAGGTGGAGGAGAGATAGTATTATCGTTAGTGCCACCTCCTCCAGAACCTCCACTACTACCACCACCGCCACTGCCACCACCACCTCTCCTTTGATTTCGTAATTTTTCCTCGCGGCGCCATTTTGCACGACGGTTGGAAAACCAAACCTGAAAAAATAAACAAGACAAACATTAACTCTAGCGAATAGGATGAAGGGTAAATATATATTTTCGGGTGGGTTAATCTTTAACGAGGACTGAGAAAAGATGTCATGTATTTCACGAGTCGAAGCAAACAGGTAAACAAATAATGAGGGGTTTGATAGACAAAAAATGTATGAAGTTTCTTTCAAGTGTCACTTGAAGAGTGCCAATGGACATGCTTTTCGCTTCTCAAGAAGGCACAACTTGAATCCTCTCGATTTTGAAGCTATTAAAAGAGGAATTTTCATGACTCTAGTTAGTGGAGAAGTATTTCCACGACACTCATGTCAAAGCTCCCCAGAGAATAAAGTTTCTATGAAAGTCTGTTGCCTTTGCAATGTTTATTTCCTCTCTACCTCGTGTTGAGTCAATAAACAGCATGAAAAGCACTCAAAGTCGAAAACCTCGCAATATTTTCATATTTTCTCTCATTCGCCCCATCGTAAAATCATCATTATTATCATCCTAATTAAAACCGAACTTGAGACTTAAGCATGTGTATATAGTGAAAGGGGATTTGCTTTGCATCAAACATTCAACTAATTTCCCAACACGTAAACACACACACACGCACACATACATTACATTACATTACACTCATACACATACCTTAGGTATGTATATAAGTATAGTATACTACATAACATGTTTTTACCTGAATTCTGGCTTCCGGCAGTCCAATTTTCTCTGCGAGTCTTTCCCTGGCAAAAACGTCGGGATAGTGAGTTCTCTCAAATTCTGCAATAAAAAATTTACGACTCAATCACTCTAACTATCTCCAATGCAAGAATTGAAATTGATTAGGTGCCGGTTTTCAAGCGTGACCTGAGAGTATCACCTTACTCAAGAGGAAAAGTTTTAATTGGAATTAATCATGCTATTTTACGTGAACGCTCTCTTGATTTTATTTTTTAAAACATTGACTTCTAAAAAAATAAGAAACATGGCTCACAGCACTCGAATTAAGTTACATGTGAATTGACTCGAAATATCAATTCACTCTCTCACGTTGATGCAGAACGTGTGTAACAAGTCCTCATTCGCATCATCTTTTTTTTCAACATCGCATTAATTATTAACGTATGACTTCTTTAAAAGTGTGTATGGAGGCATGCATGCATCGCGTTGCTATTCTGTTTACCTTTCTCCAGAGCCTCAATCTGATCGTTCGTAAATGAAGTCCGATTCCTCTGAAGTTTTCGCTTCAGTCTCAGGCGAAGTTGGGAATCTTCATCGGCAGATGAGTTGTGATCCGAATTACCGTCTGAAGTTCCTTCGCTGTTTACATCTGCAAGAGAAATCATTTTTTTAAAATAAATTATCATAGTCATTATTGTTTCCAAACATAATTGATACCAATTATAAATGTGAGCGACGAAGAAGAAATGTATATGCTTCCTTTCTAGCACACTTTTTTCTCTCCGAATTTTTCCCCGTTTCATCATCAATCATCACATTTCATCCATTGTTTTTGTTTGCTCAACATTGTTTTCTCCACAAATTTCCGTTTGCAACGAAAACATGACTGATTGCACAACATGTTATTTACCTTCTCCCTGGCGATCATCGCCATCAACATCATCATCCCCTGATTGCCAGAGAATACAGCGATACGAAGGGAAAGGCATACAAAATTTTTCTACAGTTGTCCTCATTCTCTTATTTCGTTTCTCACAGACGAGCAAACAATGAGTGAGGAGCATGGAGGTCCATATGCATGATTTTATTGGCCATCAGCAACAGAAACGAAATTTTCCTTTGCCTTAACTGTCCTTCAGCCTGTGGCAAGTTTCGGATGGACCAATGTATTACTTTTATGTAATCAACAAAATTAGCCGGGTAAATGTTACAAAATCATGAAAAACTGGAGCGGGATTGATTGTTGGAATTTGATCAAGTTTCGTCTTTCGCTAGAAAAGTAAAAGTGGAGACAGGGGGAACATTCAAATCTGTGCGTAAATATTTTGAAGTGGACGTAGACAGTTTTTTCTTCAACGGCACCACTTCAGGACGCAATAAAACTTGAGCTCTTCAGCTAAATGTCATTTCATTATCAGAAATAAAATGGGTGGTGATGGTGGTGGCCGTTGCAGTGGTGATGATGGTGTAAGTTTTTTTTTCTTGCTGGTGATACAAAATATTCCCGAGGGGGAATCTAATGAACTTGGGCCCATGAAATGTTATCTTATTATGAGAAATGAAGGATAACAAAAAAAAAAAAGTTTCCCCGACGATGTGAAGGCCACCAAGGCATTCTCTCTGATCATACTGATTTCCACAGCACAATCAATTTGCTCCTGCATATACTCCCCAGAAATATTCTAGGGTATTGTTCAACCCTAATGTAATTTCTTGTAATAAAACGCAACAATTTCATTGCATTCGGAGGGTAAAAACATCATCTATCTGGGATGAAGTTGTCTTTTGGAGAAGAAATTCGCTACGGAGGAGCTGCACTTGTCCTACACATTTTTATAAACATGATGGGAAGGGAGAAAGAGATGATGACTCTATCTTTTTCCAAAATGATTGTTTGACCCAAAAGGAACAAAAATGTATTTGGCCAAACACAATAATCACATTAGATGGTAAATGTGATTATTTCACATTTGTGAAAATATGATTTCAGCTAGTTGAATCATTCCAATTTAGAATTTTCATCGGAGAACATTTCCAATATCTTTTCCAAATATTTACGTATTTCTATTACACAAGCATTTATTCGAGATACATCTTCAGTAGAGAAAATGTTTTGGTTTACTTAATTCCGACAGCGTTTTGCAGTCATGGCAATAAAACCTACTTGGAAGGTGGTGTCTCTTGAAATTCAAATCAAATCATGTGTTCATGAACATTTGCTTTATGGTTGTCATGATTTCTCTAGAAAAGATTCGCGACGCCATACATCATAACCATGATCAGCATTTTCTGACAATTCAGGTGGAAATATATGTAATTGTTTTCCTTATCTAGCAAAACTAGTAGAAGAAAAAGAGGTGTCCTCGCGTTTATTCAATGTATTGCGACGTTGACTTTTTACATAATACATAAATATTCCATGAGTTGTGTCCATCGTAAAAAGGCTAAAACTTTTTTATTTTCAGTCCAACAACTTATTGTTAGTTTTACGAGCTTGGCTCAACACAGGTTGGAAAGTTGACTCGGAGGTAAAGCATTGTCTCCAAGTTTTTCTATATGCTGAAAATAAATACTGTTTCATACAAAATTTCTCAAAGAGAGACCACTTCATACAGATTTTGGAACACTTCCAAGAAGTCAAAACGTAATATTTGTATATTCCAATAACTTTTCATGTTACAATAAAATAATCTTTATAAAAATTAATTTTGGAAAAGGCAATAAATTGTGAAAATATAAACTGTGTCATTGAGTGAACATATATTTAAATCATAAAGCTTTTCAAGTTTTGAATGGTTCGAATTCACAACTTAAAAATCGACTGCTGTTTCGAAAGTAAGCTTTCATCCTGTCACCCTTGCTACTTATGTTTGCAGGTTGAAAACAAGAAACTGCATAGCTTTCAAAGTTTCATGAACTTACCCCTCACTCACGCACAGTTCCCTTTTTTCCTTAATGAGTTTCATCTCACAATCAAAAAATCAATTGTTGAGTCAAGAAAAAAAATGCATTGAGTCTACAGACTAAAATAATGAATCCACCTTCAATAAAAAAAGAAGGTTAATGTCTATCTCCCTCCGTTTTCTTTCCTGTAAAGATCATCCATCCATGCTACACTCACTTCCCCTGTTTTCATTCAATTCAATCGTACAGTATTTTTTAAAGGAAACTCTGAAGCGCCAAGATTATAGTCGATAAAGACTATGGCATAGCATGGATATTGCTTTTTAAAAAGTTTCTCCCTCGGTCTACTACACCCGCCATACTTTCTCCACGGCTTGCATACTTCTACACATACACACACACTATTTTTCTTCGTGCTCCTTCCCCCTCATCCTCTCCCAATTTACGCATGCACGCACAAATTCATTTCCCACATCTTCTGCACTCTCGTCCTTTTTGTTGCGTTTCAGTCTTTTTTTTATATCCTTGCACATTTCTCCCACATGAAAAACGAAGAGAACGGGAAACGGTGGAAAACTCTTCCAAGAGGAGAGAAAGAGAGAGATTGTGTGGTGGAAGCAGCCATTACTGGAAACGGTCGATATATGTAAGAATGCGTAGTAGGCAGTAGGAAACTTCGGAGGAACAAAGATCCTCTCCTTCTACCTCAATCTTCTTATGCGAATGAGCTAGCAAGGGGAAGGAACCAAAACGAGGATTCAGATGAAAATGCAAGTTTTTTTAGGGCTGGTCGAGTCGATTTCTCTCGTGCAAAGGGGATATCACATAAAAAACGCTGGAAATTTTAAAGGAGTAAACGCAGGTCTCCACGTCTTACTTTCTTTTTGTTTTACGGAATCTCGTCTGACTTGGCAAATTTTATGAAACGTAAATGAAATGTTCGTGAAAAAACGGAATCCCAGAAGTAATGGGATTATTGACCGTGCATTTATTTACTTCAAAAGAAGGAGAAGTAGTGCCAGAGTCACACACTTTCTGATTGCTCTGCACTTTTTATTTACCCATGAATGAATAAGATTACTTTTTATTTCACTTCGATGACATAACAGAGACCAACTTTTGAGACGAAAAAAAAGTGTTTTCTAGGTCACGAAAAATATAAGTTTGACTTTGCTTGCGACATCATCTTAAGAAAAATAAAACTTCATTGGGTAAGGTGAAGTTCTGAACCTTTTTTAAGAAACATATTGCCTTTCTACTCATATAATCAAAGAACAAATCACACCTGAGTTGATATATGTATATCATGCCATACAAGCGAACAGAGAACCAAATCATTCTAGTAAGTAATTTGTTCCGTATTCAATTGACATTAAAAAATTCATTCATAAAAATTCCTATGAGATCCTTAAAAACTACTCATATTGTATTTTTCTCGTATCGTCAGTTCATTTTCACCATGGAACATTATAAAATGTTGTCAACAGCACAGTCGGAGGTATAGGAATTTATTTTTATTGTTGGTTCAAACTAAATCACAAATTTCTATTTTAGTTGCATCGAAAGTGATCCCAAACAATGGAATACTTTTTCTCGAGTGTCTTTCATTATCCCATTCTATTGTCGCAGTCGCAAGCATGGATGAAGAGGGGATTTTCAATAGTGTGGGTTTCATATCAATTTTTTTGTTTGGAGTGTCGCATTATCAATGTTGTATATCGTAGTCAATGGGGCCCAGGACAAGTAGAGAGGAATTTTACTTGAGAATTTCAACATAAGTCCACAGAAAACAATATTCATGTAAGTACATATGTTACCTTTTCACGACGTTTTGGTATTCAAAAAAATGTGTAGTAACTAAGTAGCTTACTTTACCTCTCAAGAGTCTGTAAGTGCGGAACGATCCTATTGTATTCGACAAATAATACTTACTGTGTACTTCAAAATTTGTACTTGGAGATCTCAACAAGTCCTGGTTTGGTGCAAAATAGAATAGAATAGAAAAATGAATAGGGATATGTTCATACTATTCATGCATTGGCTAGGATGAGATCATATTTTACGCGGTGGAACAAGGAACAGTCACACAATGACATTTAAATCGATATACTTATTTAGATATTCAATTCAAAGAATGAAATAGAAATTTTAATACCTGTGGGACCAAAAACATTGATTCACAATGGGTTTAGTTGATGTGAGTATAATAGCCTAGCACAAAGATTTCGTTTTTTTCCCTGAGCTCACCAACCGAATTATGTTCGGCTCAAGTGCCTCCTATTTATGGAATGAATGATGCAAGGGGAACTCAATCTTTTTATTCACGTAATTTAAAATCATATGTTGGGCAAGAATATGCAAAAGCTAAGAATTTGTGCAGGATAAATAAGTTGTGCTAAACTAAAAATCGCGTATTGATAAAGGAAAAATTTGCATTAAATTTTTTTCACCTCGTTTGTGAGGATCATCTCTGGATGATGGGGGTAGAGGTGCTGAGAGTGGCGTCGTGGGCGCTGGTAGGCCTATTGGCGGACCAGGCGTTGTTCCTGGATACCATGCCCAACCCGCGGCAGAAACAGCGGCAGCTTGACCGTTAAACATCCTTAATTTGTCGTAAACTGAGTCGGGAGTTGGGCCACCTCCAGATTGTTGTTCCTTTTGTGCTGCCAAGTTTCTGAGAACTCGATTGATAGACGAGACCTGGAAAAGAAATTAACACATTTAAATATTTTCCAATTATAGGAAGGGGAATCAATTTGGTTTCATATTCCACATTATAAATTGAATATTGAGATACATATAATTTGATTTTCATGTTGCACTAAATTTCTCTTGATAGGACTCCAGGGAGAGAAATTCATGAAACCAAAATTTTACCCAACTTCATAATAAAGCTCTTATTGAATTTTCTCCACCACGTTACGTTTAAAGTTTTTGCTTGAGCGCATTCACTCTTTTCCTCATTCGTATTCAATCTAGACGTTTTATGCTTACTTGTTCATATGTACATTGGACAGAGCTTGTGTGGAGGGTGGAAAACCGTCAGGAAAATAAAATCCGGACAGGTTTATTAAGTTGACTTCCACATGACTAGTTTCAATTTTTTTATACTTGGGGTATTGCAACTCATCCCGCAAAACTCAAGCTGTGAGTCGTAGTCGAAGCTTCCCCCTTTATCGATTGAAATTCTTGTAAATCACGGACTTTAAACTTTAAACGGGACAAGGGAAACTTGAATCCCTCGCTCACGCATTAACCGCCAGTCATCACCCACTTTCCACAATAAAACAATTGAAGACAACAACCGCATGCATCATCATCATCATCACCAACATTCCCTTCGCCCTTACACTTTTATTTTATTTTTATGCATTTTATTTTAATTCCGGAAGAAGAGGCTGAAGCGTTAAAAAATACTAATCTCATTCACTGAAAGATTATTGGGGCTATCGAAATGATCATTTTTTTGTTCATTGATATTTCCCATTGATGGTTGTACGCCTTCTCTTCATGTCATTTCCTTTGTCCCATTATCCATTCTTAAATAGAAGAATATAAAAGGCTCAAACAATGGACACTCTACGGGTCGTCCCCAATCATTCTTCTCTCTCGTTCCTGCCACAACAGCAGGACTAGCTGGATTCGATGTTACATTCATGACATGTAGTAGGTAAGTAAGCGTGGGAGTAACCGCCAAAAGTGAAGCGCTCTAGTCGACTCGATAGATTGCACATTCACTCCAAAATTGTGTTTTCCAAAAGTCCCATTTTTATGCCCGAGAAAAAAAATGCTTCTACTTTGCATCCAAGGGTCACAGCCACCCACACCAGATATTACTATTAAATATAATATCATTCGTTCTTATATTCGACATTGCAATCGCTTTGCATAAAAAATAGACATAATATATCTTGTGATCATGTCGTTTGATGACGATGATGTTGATCTCAATGGTTCTCTTCCACATCCCATATATATTTTCAATGAGTGAAATGCAGCGTGCCAACACTATTCAGAATTACTGAATTGTGAAATAACATGGAGAGGAAAAAAATAAATAGGAAAAAGGGAAATACTCTTCAAAAAAATCCATACGCACACACCACTTTAACTTGAACTTTTTAGATATGCTGCATTAATAATGAGGATAACGATATAATGCATCATAATATCATCCATCCGTTTTCATCCGAAGCAATTTCAATCTCCTCAAGCAGGCTTATAGTGACGATATTAATTGGATGAGATTCTTTTTGCCTCGCAGTTTTTCACAAGGACTAGGCCAGACGAAATTTTTAAGAAAATATATTATGCCCTTGTTACTTCAGCTCAACTAACAAATTTTGGATAAGTGGAGAAAATCCACTTAATGCATTCATATAAATTGATTTCGTTTTGCGTTGTGTGATATTACTACAATTTTTGTTCAAAATTTTTTTATTTGCTTTCACAGGATGGGAGTAAAGTAACACACACGCGACGTACACTGTTCCATTATTCACAATATTTTTAATATTGTATTTGTGTTCACGGATGCGTGAGCTTATCAGCTGCCTCGTTTCGTTTCACATAAATCCAAGTAAAAAAATATGTGGTTGTTGCCTCAACTGAAACGATCCATTCTGCAAAACTTTTTTTCTCGTTGCATCGTTTTTTTTAAGTATGCTGGTTTTCTCTTGTTACGTTTTTCTACACAGATGTTTACCATTCACTAAGGGAACCAATCAAGTCTAGCTGAAAATCGTGCTTAATTTCTCATATCCCGGCTACGTAAGTGTATGCTTATTTTTTTGTATATTGATACCCTATTTTCATACTCAAAATCATTGTGCGTTTAATTTCCGTGTGTCAGCTCGCTTGCCACCAATAAAAATTAATGAAACGATGCAACGTAAAAGTTTTTTTTAGAGAGGCCAGCCATACTCATTTGCTCTTGAGCAAGTAATCGAATTAATTATTATTATGTTTTGTGGTATTGCATTGTCAAGAAAAAAAGTGGGTGAGCTTGTCAATTTGTCTAAGAAGTAAATTTACTATGAACTAATTTAATCTAATTTTTCAGCTATTGTACCGGATGACAAAACACAAAAAGATATTGTTGGAGGGCTTCATCGCCTTTATACCTACACATTTTCTTTATTTGGAGGGCTGACATGGATGATGGAGTGCTACACTTGGTTAAACGGACATCCTTCTTTCAGTTTCATATTACCCCAACAAGTAATCTCAGCATTTGCCTAGTGTAAAAACTGAAGTACACCCGTGAAATTTCTTTCGCGTAATTGCATGTAAATAATTGCCAATCACGGCGTAAAGCGGTGCTTGTTTTAAAATGCAAAGAAACGTGAGAGTACAATTCTTTTGAGGGTAGTGCATGCACCTCCTACAATTCTGGTTCATCACAAAAGACAAAAAAAAACTTTAAAAAATGAAAAAAGTTTCAATTTTGCAGACTTTTTTCCTCAGTAATTCATTAAATTTTTATGTAAGGCATTCTAGGAAATTCGACGAAAGCAAGAAGTTTTAATCTTTTCCTCGAATCGACTAGCTTTTTGTCACTGGCTACAAAGTACTATATCACATCATCATCACACTGTACTGTACTTATATGTAAGGTGCGGAAAGAAATTTTGAGACCACCTAATATTTAGATATGATTCTCTTTTATTTTAGAAATAGATGAAGCTTTTAAGTGAACTATACGTTTACGTTATAAAACACTTTGAAAGTATTCAAGTGCATGAGTGTCTGACCGTAGCCATTATTTACGACGATTTTATGCCATAGTTTGCAAAATGTTGGCAAATTTTACTGGAAAGAAATTATGAGACCACCTATATTTTTTCAATTAAATATGAAATTAAGTCGGATTTTACCGATGATTTCTATCAAGTAGTAACCAATGTAGCCTTCGAGGTTAGCTTTAAGCTGAAGAACACGATTTTCACGGAATAGAATCAATTTTAGCAATTATTCCCGAGAAACCTCATGTCATTTGCTATAAATCGCTGCATCTACCTGAACATTGCACTTGTACGGCTTACCATGCCAATATAACTTCTGAAAAAGGTACCTTTAAACGTTTTTAAGGCAATCAGGGTCCGGACACCGGCCTGACTAGGCAAGAAGTCGAGTATTTTTTACCTTTAACTAACCCAATAATGTTTAGTACATGTAAATGAAAGCGATTTCTTGCTGATAAATCCAGCCACTTCCACGGATCTTGGCTCAATGGAGCAATAATCAACTCGTAGACAAGTCCTGATAACTCGACAAGTCTGAATCCGGCTTCACTGGCTGTGGTTCTGACTTTCTACTTAACCCAACAGCAGCATAAAACATTCTAAATATTTTCTTTAATTATAAGTTCAAAGATAGAATGCAATATCAATAATACGCAGGTTTTTTCTACGTTTTTTGTTTTAAAAGGCTAATTATGTTTATTTCCGGTTTCTTGAAAGCCATTATTTGGTTTTCCTGGAGTAAATCAAACAAATGATGAGAAGAACTAACAGCCTCATTGAAGTTGAACTTTTCCGTAACTAAAAACTAACTTTCATCGTCCCGACATGTGATCATGGGCGAATTCCAGACGATTTCATCTTGTGCTCCTGACTCAGTTTATACTGCAGATTCTATTTAAGTCATTTAAGGTTCGAATTGAATGGAATTGTGTGCAGAAATGTTGTGCAAAACATAATTATCTTCGTTTTTTTGGAAAATTTTGCGAGACGAGTATTGATTGTGTGCAGCCAATCACAAACGAGTTGTCTCCCTTGGTTAGATAACGTGTTGGGGCGCACCTTTAAATAATTAGAAACGATGTGATTGTCGCCATCTTGGTACAAATGATGGTCTGCTGTCTTGGATGGTCGTATTTTCCTTGAAATTTGGTTTTTTTATCGCATGACTGATTAAACGGTCGAATTAGTCCGATTTCGAAATAGTATAATTTCGTTCCAGTCGGTATTTCAAAGAAAAATGATTAATGTAACGTTATTTGAACAAAATTCTGAACACATCCCATTTTTTCTGGTGTACATGGATGAATCATATGGTGGTCTCATAATTTCTTTCCAGCAAAAATTTTGAAATTTGAATAAATTGGTCTGATTTAGAACAAATTGGAGGCTATTTGGCCTAAAATTGCAGACATAACGCAGACTACCTAAAAGTACTTGTTTCAACAAAAGAACCTATAAAATCATCATCAAAAAGTCCTTAAATAAGAAAATTATAAGGTGGTCTCAAAATTTCTTTCCACGCCTTATATACAAGTATTTCACAAGATTCCTCGTTCAACACCAAGCGACTCAAGGCTCTGCGTTCATCTCATCCATTTTTTTATCTCCTGAGTTTTTTTTTGTGTGTGGAGGGAAATGATGTTTTTCATTCGCGAAAGGAAGATTACATATTTTTGTAAGTGACAGGCTCGTCAACGCTTCCCCAACATTTTTTACACCGTCTTTTGACTTCCATTCAACCGCAAAGTAATTTGAACCCACGTTTCCAAAAATTTCGCTTCAGAGAGAGAAGGAGAAAGAAAGAAAAGTTTTCATGTTGATGATGATGATGACGATGACTATGAAAAAGAGATGACGATGACGATGATTTCACGTCGACTACAGACTTCTTCTTTTTTCTATCCACATGAGATTTATGTTCTTTATTTGGATTTTCCTTCCCTCTTACAATGAGGCTTAGGAGGAAGATATGTACTCAGAAAATTACTTGTGAAGACCATCGTCATCATCTGTCTAGTTCTAGTATAAAGTGAGTGAGTGAGTAGAAGTAGCAAGAGAGAACTACCTTCTTCTCTTGTCCTCGTCGTCGTTGTTAAAGCTTTAATGCTTTGCATATCTTTTTTAAAAAGATGATTATTTCAAAACGTTCACTCCCACTTACATAGATGTGAGACTAAAGTTTAGAACTAGAGAATTATTTTTCCACCCGTCCGTCCGTACCCTCCTTCATTCCTTTTTATTCGGCTTATTTGTTCAGGGAGAATTGTAACAAAACAATGAGAATCTCAAATGCTACGCTTCTTCATCACCAACAACGTGAAGAAAAAGGCTTGATGGTGCTGCTGTTTTACATTTAGGTTAGGCTGCATCACATCTCATCCCATCACGCTTACATTTGCATTCCTCAATGCCTCAATGGAAAAGGTAAGGAAGCGGAAGGAAACAAGAAAAAATCAAGAGATTTTATTCGTTCGGATCTGACGTTTTCTCTGAACACCCACGTCACTTCAAAATCCATTCATATGCTTTTCACCTGTTAAATTATGGAAAAGGAGTGGTTCTCATTGCTCCATAGGAAAAACAGAGATGTTGATGAGATCCCACTGTTCTTACTGATTTTACTACTCATCTCATCTCTATTGTGGTCCCGGTATGCATGTATTATTATTTTTCTCGCTGATGGTAATAATCACGGCTGCCAGTCTCACTCTACCTTACATACGCGATTGTTTGTGACGGCTACAATCCGCAAACTCTGTTTCGAAAAGTTAATCTCCACTTGTAAAGGTCAACATACGGTTTTTCTCCATCTCTCTTTGCCTCACTTACGAATATTTTCACCTCGGAGGAAAGTAAAACATAAAGTGGTTGAAACGCGATTGATCATCGTCATCGCACCGCCTATAACCATCTTCCCATCATTTTTTATCCAAATAAACAAATATTTATTTGGTTTCACTGCTATTCAGCTCTCCACTCATCCATACACTTCCTCTCTTCTCTCTATCCTCTTGTTTCTTTCTCCACCTACTTCATCTTCATGCTGCGATCCTCCCTCAATGCCTCTGTAGAACGGAGTGTGTGTGTCCCAATCAAAAACTTTGATTTCGCTTTGGTTTTCACTTTCTACTTCCATCCATCCATTCTCTTGCGCTCTTCGTTTCGTGTTCCTTCGTTCTTCAGGTGGAAAGGAAAATTTCCTATGCAATGGGCCACACTAAAAAGGGGTATAAATGGTTCATTTCCCTCCATATCATTCACTCTGATGGCCGTGAAATGACTGGTTTCAGATGCATAGACATACCTCTACACACCCTATCAGTCTAAACTGTGTGCCGACATTCGCATGATCATGATCACAGAAAATTATATGGTGAGTGATTTGAAGTCACCACCAAAATAACACTGAAAAAAAAACTCTGTGCTTCATTAGGAAAATGTGCCAAAGTTAAAACTTGTTTACCCTTTCAATTCCAGCCAGTTGATGGGAGAGATACAGGAAATATTCATATGACGCTTAATTTTCTAGTGTCCATGTAAACATGTTCGGTTTGCAGCAGTTCCTTTACCACCACCATCGCCACCGCTAAAATCATCATCATCATCAACAACAACAACAGCATCACTCCGTTCCTTCATCAATCTCACCGCAACTAGTTGTACTATTCACTATTTGGAGGAGTGCACAATGTAAAATGGCAAGGAAGAGAAACAGTCAGTGTGTAAGAACTTCATTTTATGCTTCATATCAGTTCAAAGTAAAACATTGAAAAATATAGAACTTCCTTCAGGAAGAATTGACTCGGAATCCCGACAAGGAAACCCAAAACATAATTTTTTTATCCTCATTCCTTTTCCCTTCTGCCGGTCACACAACATACGAAAAACAAATAAAGCAAAATTGGAAAATCTTTCCACTGAGAAAAATACCGCCTTAATGCGTATGAAAGTAAACATACTTACGCCTAAGCCAGATCAAAGTTGTTGAGCGTGGAAACTTGTTTTTTTACTCATTTCATTTAACTTTTTGACAGGTGACTGGTCCTAATTTGCAATGTCGCTTGGGTTTAAAAAACATTTCATTTCAAAATATATACTTATGCATCGGAACATACACCTCTTCAAATCCAATTTTCCGATGGTTGCACTGCATTTTTAAAACAAGGATTAGCTCATTTTTAAATGCTCGCACTTATTGAACAACTGGTGATTAAAATCGCTTCGTAGCATGTTCATCTACTCAAATTTAAGGGATTCTGGAAGATTTCTTAAGAATTACTTAAACAAAAAAAGTAATTTTATTAGAATTAAGGAATGATGTCAAGAATCATGTTTGTCACGTTGCCCCAAAAATAAAATGAAATTTGATACAAAAGTGATGCATTACATATCTCATCCCACATGTCAATATAACGAAGGCAGTTTAGATGGGCAAATTAGGAGTATCGACTTTCTGTAAAATGGGTCCTGGTTTGTATCAAGAAGGACTGTGACTCCACATGAGATATAAACATGATGATGATGATGCCTTTAATAACATCCACGGTGCAATCTTCCTTCTCGTTTATCCCATGAAGTCGTTACATTATTATTATTCTTCATTTGGATAGATAGATGGATACTTTTGCTCCTTTTTTGATTCTCTATTGCTTCACCGAATTGCACCAGGCACAAAAGGAGCGAACGAACGGCTGTGTTGTAGGCTCAATCATGCCACTACATTATATTGCCTCACTCTGTCCAATTCATTCTTTCCATTATGCTCTCTCTCTCTCCCTTTCCTTGTTTCCAAGTTTTTTTTATTTCGCAAAGGCAAAGGGAAGAACATAAAAGTTCGACCAAGTTCAACTGGATATTTTCCCGAGAAAAAAAACTATCTCGCTTTGGATATGGAGTGAGATGAAACCCCGAGTCGAGTATTTTTTTGTTGTTGTTAGTCCATGGAAATTGCTTGCTTTAGCTCTGTTTGGATGAGAGAATTATGTCGATATTATTTGTGTTCATTGGCGTGTAAGAATGCTTTAATGCCTCCAGTCGAAGTATCTCTCTCTCTCTCTCTCTTCCCCAATTTTTTTATTCTCTAGAGTTCGAAGCTGAAGCTAGATCTCTCTTTCTCTTTTTGGTTCCTTGAATTTTCACTATTTTACCAGGGAAAATAGATCGGAGGAGTGTTTCACCACCGCAAAATTCTCATCGTGCTTTATACTCCTACATATTTTTCCATTGTTTTTAGGATCTGTTCCGTTTCAGAATGTGAACCACAACAAGAACCCGAATGCCGAAAAACATTGCATACATATTTGGCTCGTGGGAGGAGGAAGGGAGAACAACGACATTCACCAGAAATATAATAATGTGCTCCTTGGAAACAAAGGTGGAGAGAGAAAATTATCTTTTTTTTATTTCTCTCCCTCTTAAACTTTTCAATGGAAATGAGTGAATTTGGCATGTGGATCATGGGAAAATTGAAATACGGTGAGTGATACCAGAAAACAACAACTTTCAATTAAATACTTTTACTCTTTAAGGAAAACACATTTTCGGTATGAGAAAATCAGAGGCAGCTAAACATCCGGTAATGCTACATAAAACTGCTTCTCTGTAAAAAAAATCCCTGAGTAACAAAAAAAAATCATCCCGTCATCTTATCTTTTTTCCCTACTGTTTTTATTATTATTTTACTCGACTCCACAGCATCCCTGTTTTTACTGGCGATTCATCAACTTCCGAAGTCAGTATAAAAAATAATTTTAATGATGACGGGTCGGTTGCATCGCATTCCACTTTTTTTTCTTTTTTATAATGGGTTATTCCAGTGGAAAATAATCGAGCAGTGGGAGTGCATCTTCCTCTATGGTGGTTATCCTCACGAAAGAGAAAAGGAGTAGATGGATGTTCAGTATTACTTCCTAATGATCATCCCAGCCATATGCATACTTTCCCTTCGTCTCTTGTCACAATTTTATGAGAAAAGATAATCGTAGAAAGAAATGTTAAAATGGGTTTGCAGGAAACAGTTATTCTTCCTTTGATAAAATTGGTGACGATTATAGTATCATCATAAAAATCATCATGGACATTATTATTATTGTCATGTAGTGCGGTACTGCTGAACCTAAGTATTATTTCTTTGACAGCCCTCCATATATTCTAAAATGCTTGCTATTAACCGAATTCATCTCTTTCTTTTCTCTATGACATGGAAATACATTTGAAATGATCAAGTAATATTATTGCCATGCTTTCATGATGCAAGTTAATATGGACATATGATATTTCGATCTAGTCTGGGAAATATTTCTATGAAAAATTATTTTAAATCAATCTAAACACAATAATTTTAGAACGTCTTTCCAGCTCAGCAAGATTACTGATAAATGGGGTAATTTGTTAAACCCTTTTTGTTCTCTCCTACCAAAAAAAAACTGGAAATTGAACTAGAGAATTTCCATTCTTGAGAAATTTTCATGCTGCAATGAACTCAAATCAAAGGAAGGATGCCAGCAAAAAAAAATGTGGATAGATGATTATGAGGACGACGGCGACGATCACAATAATCGAAAATGTAATGTTTGATGGTTTATTTGGCTATGAGCGACGTCACTACGAACAAACCGTTTGAATTTGAAATGAGATAGAAGCAATGTTTCTCGTTCTCATCATCATTTCAACAATGATCAGTGCAATTTTCTCATTGTTAGTAGGAAAGGGAAAAATTAGTCATGTCATGTACAACATGATTATGTTTTTACAGGACCACAAGTACTCATCATTTTCGTACGTACTCATGTTTCGTGAAACGGGTGACAAATATGTTCGCTTGTAGATAGATGTTCATGCACATTTTCAAAGGGTTATGAAAGGACCTGAGATGATGAAGAGGATGAGAGAAGAGAAACGCAACCACAGAGAAAAGATCATTTGAAATTGTGCATGTTCATTATCACCACACTGCATTGCCTTAGTTAGGAAAAATATGCGTATGGATGTGAAGCGAACCGGATACGAATGCGTTTAATGAGTCTGCTTTTTTATCGGAGACTACTAAAAAGAGAAAGAATGAATGCGTGTATGTGTATGCATCTATTTATTTTAGAATTAGATTCGGTTGAAGGAATTCATAGAAAATGCAGCAGTCAGCCCCGCGTTCTTCAGATTGGTCATGCAATCGTGAGGATCATCATCAGTCTGAACTGAAATGTGTGGAAAATGTGAAAGGATTGAATTGTTTGGAAATGAGAAATTTTGATTGTTCTCTCTCTCTCTCTCACTCTCTGATATGTTAAGCTAATGTTAACTTTGGATTAGTCAGCAAAATCAACAGAGGAGACGCAGCAAGAAAATTAAGTTTATTCTTCAATTTATTCAAATTTCTATGTCATGAACATTACATGATCACGAGATTGGCAGACAAGCTTGTTTTAGAAAGTTTGACTTTGTGAGCTTTGTACATCGAAAGAAAGTTTTTGAAAAATGATTTCTTCATTTTTTTTTTTACATTTTTCGTACTTCACGACCTCTTGAAAACGGCATACTTGCCTGAATAGGTACGTAACTAGGGTTATTGGGAATGTTCTATTCGTCTATTTTCCCGAAACATTTCTCAATAAAACTTTAAACACGTTTCTTTTAATAGGTCAAAAATAATAAATTGGTAACACTGCAAAAGGCTGAAAAAAGTTTTGCTTTGTAAATACTTGTTACACTCGATTTTACTCAAAGATTTCAACTAAAATCCAATTAGTTTAGGACGACACTGTACCCGAAGTTTTGGAAAAGATAAAACTTTTATTTTTCGTCAGTAAATTTATCAGACGACTTAAATTTATGACATATTCAAATGAATCCAACTAACATAATGTTATCTGTCTCCAACTGAGCTAAGGATTACAAGAAAGTCCTTGTTGAACCCTTACGTATTTTTTTGTCCACAAAATAAAATGGAGGTGAAGATCATGTACTTCCCTTATTTTATATCTCTGTATTACGATCTCACTGGATGATCTGAACTAGTTAAAGGAAAGATATTCATTGAAAAAAAAATAAAATAAAATGGTAGCGTAGCATTGAATAATCATTACACAATAAAATATTCTGGTTGCATTGTACATTATTATTCTGAAACCGTTCACAGAGTTCATCACAATGATGATCCACCACTCTATTTTGTGAGGACTACGGTTTCTCATTTGACGACAAGGGATTAAAAAGGAGAGAGAGAGAGTGTGTGCATGTGAAGAAAAATTGTACCGAATAATGTTGAGGTTATCTTTCATCAACTGACCCATCTGTATGAACTTCCCCTACGTTGGTTTTTTTTTGTGTGGAAATACTTTTATAAAAAGCCTAAGCCAGATTAAGTGTTTAAAAAAAGGACTATTGCTTGGGTGGTTACTCTGCTATCGCATCCACTAGAATGACATATGTCTAGCGACTGGAGTGGAGTGAACGGCTGGATGCTATGCATACGAAATGGTGGTATATAGACGACGAGGATGATATCTCTCTATTTTTAGAAGAATGCATTTCGAGGGAGAAGATGCGGATGACACTATTCATGTGAAGTGGAGAATGGTGTTACAAAGGAATTTTCCTAGGGCAAACATGAACTATAAGTGCAACGGTTTTTTTTACTTCCAAAAGGATGAATCGGAATGTAAAAGCAATGTTCATGGAAAAAACAGGGATTTTGATTTGTGAAACGAAGAAAGAAAAAAAGAAGAGGAAATACAGAAAAGTATGAATGGAAATTAGTCAAGTTCGAGTTACATAAAAATGAAGCAGTTTGATAGTACATGTCGCTAATTCACTTATGCAAAGGAATTCGTTTAGTGTTTCTATTTATCGTAAAAAGAAACAGGACAAAATTGTTTTCATTTATGGCTTCATAAAAAAACTACAAAAAAATTGGATTATATGATGCGTGTGTCATAATAAATGCGAGTGAATTGTCAGTAGCTTTTTCTACCTGCCAAGAATTTTGGAAACACAGCCATTTGACACTTGGAGTATACGAGAAATATCACATGGTCGGGCTCCAGAGTGGGCTAGCTCGACGATTTTCTGTCGAGTGGAGTCCGGCAGTGGTCGTCCATTGACGTATACGCCGCCCAGTTGATTGATACCACTGTGCCCTATGAGTAAAAATATAATTAGTAATTGTCTTATTCACAAGTCCCATTTTGATTTTACGTAACATTTATTGGGAGTTTTCACATGCATGACTAAGCAACCTACGCAACTTAAGTGCAAGTATACACACGCAAACAAAGAATATCGTCTTACGTTTAAACTCCGAATGATAAATTTATTTATTTGTACGACGCTGTCTCTCTCTCTCACTCTTCCTCTTTCAACTCCATTTCCATACCTGCAGTGTCCAATTTGTTTCATACTATTAAGATGAATTAGTTGTTGTAGATGATTTGCCAATAATAATGAGATTGTGAATGGCAATTTTAAAAAAAACTGAAATGAAAAGTAGGGAAGATCATAACAACGACGCTGATGATAGGTAAGTTTAACAGTTTACATTCCACTTGGAGTGTTGGAGTTGGAAGTTATTTTATCTTCATTGGTCATCTTAGGACATCTCATAAAATCACATTCATTAGTCATTTTCTCAACTGCCGGTAAGGCCAATGGCAAAAGAGGAACTGAAAGATTCTAATTATGTAGACTTGAGGGTTCGGAGAGAGCGAGAGAAAACATCATTACTATTTAATCTTTTACTGAAACATGTAAGTATCGTATTACTTACCTGTTTCAAATTTCCGCAATGAGTCCCAATAATCATCTAAAATAATACAACGGTCATAATATCAAGACCATAAATTATTCGTGTCACAAAAAAATTATAAACCAATATTTATCATGCTTAAAAATTAAAAACATTTAATTAGTATACAAAAATAAATATGAATAAGTCTAATTTTTAGAACAGAAAAAGGGGTTAAAAATAAGAGGAAATGAAGCAAAGCATTGTCAAGCTTGTTGCATTCTATTTTGTTGTACATACATATTGTGCTGTGTTGCAACAAGAAGAAAAGGATTTAATGGAAGGAAAAAAAGAACGACCCAACCAGCTCCTCTCGTATTTGGCCTTCACGTCTCGTTAGCTGGCCAATTATGTGTGGAATCATATTGCAAACATCATTCCATACATCCCTTGTCTTTTTTTCGTCCCAAAAGTTTCCCCAGAAAAATATATAAACACTTTCCTGATACCGATAAGAAACTTTTACAATTTTGCAAAAACTTTTTCGTAATTATCTATGCAACGACCGCATTACTCACTTTAACTTTTCTGTTCCTTTCACCACAGATGTTTTTTTTGCATGGGATGGAGAAGGTAAGGCTCAAGGAAATCTCTAATCTTTCACATCTTTCTACCATGAAAAATTCGTACATGATCCTTTTTTCCGTTGAGTCAACACCACACACACACAGACAGCTTCACAGCATCTTCAATATTCTAGCTAACCAAGCATGATTGCATGCTTCCACGCCTTTGAAATCACATCGACTTTGAAGCATTCTTCTCCATCTATCACAAAGACATTCTTTTGCGTCTATATGCACTAAAAATATTACAATATTTATCTCTCTCAATTTCCCCTGTGGAATGCACATATTAAACATGTTTTTCTCAATGAGGAATTCCTCATTCTTCTACAAAATACACTTTATATAATTTTCCCGCAGTCCCTTTCCAACGTTATATCACAAACTGTTTGACGTGAACAAGATTTGATACCATTAGTTTTTGTTCCAATAATAAAAGTTACAATATATATTTTTGAAACAATATCTCATCGATTGTTTGTTTTAAAGCATCGAACATGTACATTTTAAAACTACGTGTATTTCAAAGTAGAATTGATTATTTTGACACAAGGTAAAAAACTTCTTTTCATAAAAAAGTATTGAATTACTTCTGAAATGTTTAAAAAGTTGGCCTCTTTATTTTATCGCTGTAAAAAGGCAATCAATGTGATACAATATGATGAGCTGAAAAACCGTAGCCATCTTTTTAACCCTGACTTGGTCTGCGTAAAATAAGCGAGTGTATCAAATTACACGACAAATAAAGTTAAAAGAAGGTACATACTTCATCAAAACATATTTCAAATGTTGAACATCTTGCCTTGACTCTAGTAAAAAGCGACTATTAAACGTTGTATCCCCTCCCTTTTCATTTATCTTAGATTATTTCGGAACAAAAATATTTATCGAAGGGGAACACGCTTAACACCTTTATTCTTTTGCTGAATGAAACTTGATACATTCATATTTGATACCTTCATAATGCGAGGCGAACAAGGCAAGCATCGGAAAGTGCTACAGTCGTCATCCATGAAAGAGACTATTACAATACACACATACACACAAGCCAATTTCATAAAATCCTCCCGGAAAGTAAAACATAAAGAAAATATTTATGGTGTAAAGCCTCCAAAAATCCACAGTTTCCTTCTTCCTCGGTTCTACAAAAAAAACTTGATCGCATCTACTTGGCTTCGTCGTCTATCTACCTGGATTAAAGTATCGTACAGCGTAGCCAACAGTCTGTCCATATGTTTTTTTTTGGTAAGTACAGACTCAAAAAATCCTTTATTTTTTCCTATTGTTCGTATATTCAAGTACTTTCCTCTCAATTCTCAAGCCTTATTCCAGAGTAAATCAGCTCAATAGGTACAAAATGAACGACTTATACATTCATAATGTTCGTTCTCATTCTTTCCTGGTGAAGATTGGAAATAAAGAGCTTGTTCCATTGTATAAATATTTGTGATTTCCACTTACTTTTCGTTATGGAAGAAAAAAGAGGGTTCTTTCGGCAGAGAGGCATTCAAGGAGGAGGAGGAGTGTAGTAAGTATTTTGACATATGCATAAATGCAAACAAGATAAGATGTTATTGATGGATATGAAGAATATTATGTTCTTAACGTATGCATTCTTTATTCTCCATTCAGGAAAAAAAGGGAAAAAAATTTGTCTGGAAATCATTAAGCTCTTCTAAGCGAAGCCCCCTGCGTGGAATTCGAGAGGAATGGGAAAACGTTTATTGTGTGTAGGTGCTTATGACAAGACAGGCTTACGTCCACTTCACCATTGCTAATTCTTTGTTTAGCGAGCAAGTAATGTGCTTATCAATCGCATTAGGTACTCTAAAAAGAGCCTCTTTGCGGAACTAACAAGTAAAAGATGAAGTTTTTCAGTTTGATCTTTTGGGTTTGGTGAGAAGAAAGTAAGTAAAGCCGTGGGCCACAAAATAATATTAAAAAGCTCTTCGAGTGCCGGAAAATATGAAGATATGAAATTAATAGAATCTTTAATCCTCACACACAATATTTTCCCACTCGATTTTCCTTCTTGTTGATTGAGTTGAAGGGCTTTGTGGATAAAATGGAAAATAATGATGAGGAGTCAGATCAGTACCAATATTGGAGGGAAAAAAATGTCAACAGAGTAGATGGAAAGAAGATCGCAGTTGAGGTAATGGAATCTTACGTCCTTACGGCGAAATCATGCTTCATTCACTCCGGAATCAACTTTATTGCGTAATTCTATCAATTTTTGAAATCAGCAAAATATCATTTGCGAACTGTGGTATTGTGATGATTGCTTAGCTATCTAGAAGATAGAAATGTATAAGTACACGCATGATTTAAAGAAAAATATGTTTTCCATTTTCCTCTTTACTTAAGTTAGATACTTAATTTGACGGAGTGATTTGGTGGAAATGATGGAAAATTGATAAACTTTGTGACAGAGCATCTTCTTCTAGCTGTTCTATTGCCACCGGTGTGCGCCGGTTTGCGAACAATGCCCTTAGTAATTGTAAATGATGGTGATCTGGAGGACTTTCTTCCTTTTTGATACAGAGGCTTTTAATTTTGGTAAAAAGGTTTTTCCTTTACATGAAAAGAAACCGTCCCTGTTCTTACGCAATTCATAATCTTGAAAAAATAATAAATGTTTACAAAACACAATGAAATGGCAGCAGTCGGGTCGAAGTTGATGCAAAGGGAATATTTGTAAGTAAATCCTAACAAGGGACAAATAAGCCTATTCCAACTTCCAACCACCTTTTTTTTGCTCTAAGCTGTGACTGGGCACTAAAAACAAGGCGTAGAGAAAAACAATATTATAAAAAAGTGCGAAGCAAACAGAGCTACATACAATATAGGAAGAATAAGAATAAGAAATAGAAAAAAGTTGAGGTGTTCTCAGATTTGTAATCATTACCATGGAACTGACCTTTATGTGGCATCTCTGGAACGGCACCAAGGGGATGTTGGATTTTGCAATGAGCCACGGCGAAAGACAACTTGAAACACTTGGATTAAACAAATTCACTTAGAAACAACAATATAAAACTATTTTGGTGAAGTGAAGAACTGGACAATGACTCCACATGTAACGGTAATCTGGAAGAAAAACGAATAAAAATAAACGAAAATTAGGTTCGAACAACATAAAATACAACTTGATTGACATGTAGAGTTAATACGATGAAAGCAAGTCATTCTTTCGAGCTTTAAAGAGATCACTAAAAAAATTGTCTAGTCACCAAGGCTCGGCTCACTTCTTTTTCTTGTCACGCTCTATTTAAATGACCTCAAGAAAGAACCAGGTTTAACCTTTCCTACTATAACATGCGCATGTCGTACAAACATGCAATCAACAAGAAGCCATAGAAAACATATCCAGCAACTTTTTACATTCCTTACACAACTAGTATAAATTCAAATTATTATTTTTTATTCTTCACAATGCAATATGACATGACATGACATGATGCCAAAATTCAGCCTGCCTCTTGGCCGCATTAATATATATCGTGCATTGTGATGCATCATAATCATAATCCAATTCATAAACATCAACACTTCATTGTCAAAATGACTAAACCTAAACCCATAAAATACTCTGTCTGAAGATTTTAAAACCCTCGTCTATCTATCTATCCACTCTATGTACTTGAGAAATACATACCTTTACTTAAGCAACAAACAAATATAATCTCAATTTTCATTCTCGTGGGCCATCTACTTATTGGTTTTTTGCTGACGAAGCGTCACAACAATAAAAACAGATCAGATGTCATCGAAGAACCTCAGCTCTCATTGTTCACAAAATTCCCTTGCAAACAACAATAATAACAAAGGACAGAAAACATGATCGGAGTCATGAGCTTGTATAAGTACACTGTAAGTCTATTCACCCACTTCATTTGATTTTTCTTTGCCCCAAGTGACTCTGCATTTTCATCAAGTTTTCTCGCCAAACGCCACAAAATCAACCGATTGTGAGCAAGTTTTGTCAGGGAAACATAATCTGCTAATCTGCTTCTCTCGGCTATTGTTACCCTTTAATTAAATAGAGTCGACGAAATTCAATACGTCATCATAAGCATGATCATCATCTCTGGATCACAGAGGGGCCACTTTTTATATCGCCATTCGCAATGAATGCTTGCATTAACAATGGATTCTGGACCAGATGAAACTGGACAATGACATGAAAGCAAGAAGTCATTTTTTTTGTTGTAATGCATCAAAAAATTCGATAACAAATTTTCGAGGTTGAGCCAAATTGCTCGTGGACAATAGCCAGAACAAACTCTCATAATTCAAGATTTTTTGGCCTCACACATTCATTCACTAATGAATCTCTATCCGGGACAATATTATCCCCTTGCTCGCCTCGAGGGAGTTCACCCTAAAAATGAAGCAAACAAGGCGTAGTGGTCAAGGTTGATCTATTTTCCTACTCAATTTACTTTTACAAACTCTGTAAAAAGTCAACAATTGCCCCTATTTCTTCCAAATGCCATTCATTATAGTTCACCCTCTCAACTTGGATTATCATGTTGTCATCTCCTCCAAACTTTTTACTCCCTTTTTGAACTTTAAAAAACGACTTCGTTGAGAAAGTAGGATTACATCGGAGTTCATTCATTTTCCCAGATAAAGTACGGAGACTGCATTTTCATATTGCATCAAAAAAGGAAGAAAACAAGGTCTTGTTTCTCTATACTACGCCCATATCACATCAATTCAACTTTTCTTTACAAAACTTTTTGAGAACTTTTTTTTCGCCCAAAGAAGAAAAAAAATGAAGAAGTCTTTTTCTTAAGAATGAAATCGCCCAATTGAAGTAAGAAACTTTTACACGACAAACGAGTGTAGTATACATACAACATGCACCCATTCATCAAAACATTGAAAGAGCTCCTTAAAAAGCATTTTTCGTTTCATTCACAAAAATATCCTAAAATTATTATTTTTTATCATAAACACAAATGAAATTCTTCTACGGTTCAATTTTTCTTTCCTTTTTATGCGTGAGAACCTTAAAAAGTTAAAAATGGTCAAGAATCAAGATTCCTTTCAATAAAGATCAAACAAATTGTACCAGAAGAATGTTCAAGATGTAATGAAAGATTCTGTGGACCAAAGTACAAAATAAATTTTCTTATTTTCGATTTTATATTCATTCACAAAAAAAAGTAATAATAAGTAAGTAAAAAGGACCAAGTATGAGTTGCCGTATAATAGAAAAAATGTACTTATATAAATTTCTTTCAATTACGATCCCGTTGGTGAAGATAAGTTGGGTGCAATGACAATCCAAAAAGTTTTCAACACTATTTCATAATCTATTTACTACCAGACATCGCCCAAATTTTTTCTCCAATTTTCATTGAGAAAAACAAATTTATTGATACCCAAAGTCTGTTATGTCATGTCATTGTAGAAATATGTAGATTGACTTTCACACATCATTGAAACTTTATGAAAAGTTTGAAATTATCCTAATTATCTTTTTGTCTTGAAGATGGTTATTGAAGGTTTTTGCCATTTTTTTGTAATCAAAAAGTGTCAACAGTCTGCTGCTCTTCAAAAAAAAAAAAAAAAAACTACGTGTTCAGTTTAACTTGTTGAAGAAAATGAGAAAAAGTTTTTCTGGAGGAAGTCTGGCAAAGATCATGTTAAATTACTTGTAAATTTTTTATTGGGTTGGTGACGTTACGATTATGATGATGTGTTGTAGGAAAGTACAATGGAGTAGTACTAGTATCTCTCACAGACGCTATCTCTACTGCACATGCATGGTCTATCCTATTTGTCTGTATAGCTTTCTCATTCTTTGCGTGTGCTTTCGGAAACCGGCAAGTTTGGGGTAATGGGAGACTGCATACGGGCCAAGCTACACAAAACATTAACACATGTTTAACTACTATCTGCGTTCAGAACAAAAATAAAAATTGATAATATTCAACGTAAACTAAAGTTCTACTTGATTCAAACTAACAATTCAACGTGCAATCATTACCTGTCATAAATTATTCGATGGAAATGAGATTCACTTTCAGTTGGGAATTTGGAGTTGTTTTTTAAACTATTTTATGAATGTTTTTAAAAACTAATTTAGACACTAATGACTCAGTTGTACTGATTGTCTCCCTTTAATTGCACATCACTGAATGTTAGTTAACAATTCTGTCTCCAAAAAAAAAGAAACTTGTGGAACACAATCAAGTAAACAATAACAAAATAAAACTACGTTTTTTAGATTAGTTAATAATACTGATTGTGCTCTTCTACGTTATTATTAGTAAATTCTCTTCAGCTCAGGTATTTCTACAATTCAGGAAAAACTGTAATGAACTGAGAGCACAACAACAGTCCAACTTACTCCGCCGCTTGTTTGTCAACTTCTCGCGGAGTCTTTGCTGCGCAACTTCCACTTGACTACACACTCTCGAGCCTGCCTGCCTCGCTTTTTTCTTCTTTGGATAACTTTGAGGAAAAAATAAAAATAAAACGTAACAATTCCCTTTGAAAAAAGTCCTTAACTTTCGTACTCGCTTTAGATTTGCATCTTCGTTATTACTTTCTCAAGGTCACTCCACTTTCTTGCTTATTACTCAATTGACAGTTGTAAGAATATAACAGACTCGTTCGTTGCTCTCCGCGACGAAAACTTTTATTTCAATTTCTTTTTTTTTATTTTCAAGCACTTTATCCACATAAATACCTCATTATTTTTTGAAGAAAGTACGTTTCGTGAAAAAGTGCAACTTTTCCCTTCACACTACTCCTTGTATTTTTTTTTCAATGGCTCTAAAAGTGCATTTATTATGTAGACACTGAGAAAAGGCTTGAGTAAGTCCGAGATAATGTTTAATGATGAGGAATAACTTTATCCAGTTCACATTAAATTTAGTTTACGAGGCTTGCAAAAATAATCGAGAGGAAAGTATAGTTATAGTGACTCTATCCTCCTATAACTGAAAACGCTCACTTTGCTTCGGTTTAAAATAAGACTTATTTTGTGAAGGCAAAAGACAGAAGGAGAGGAAACGAAAGCACAATTTTTTTTCTATCTCGTTTCGTCCGCTATTCAATTTTTCCTCTTCGCTTGTGTTACATTGCACTGATGAAAGTTGTATGATATCTCTGTCTGACTGGGAATGATTTAAGTTGTCGAGTGTTATGCCCTGTCTTCCTTGCTTCGGCCTCCCTATTTTCTTTTTTCATGTAGACTCCATCTCTCCATTCCACAGAGTGGAGCAACTTGACACAAGCAAAAAACATATAAGGAGTTGAAGCCAAGAACACGCCAGCCAGCCAGCACACACACACATACAGTCACAGCTCATCCAAAAAAACTGCTTATGAGAATGCTTTTGCAGGAGAAGCAGACTTGATTTTGAGGAGAGCGTTGTAGACAAACGAAAAAAAGAAATAAAATGTACAACGATGAAGGGAAGACGAAAAAAATATCTTGCTTAGTCCTTCCTAAAAGAGATGAGTCGAGGGAGAGAGAGACCCGTTTCAAAATACGTTTGTTTTTATGGCTATGTGTGAAGCAAGCACGCAAGAAACAAGAAATGAAATGAGATGATAGGAGGAACATTCCCTTCTATCCACGAGACGAGCAGCAAAAACGGAGAACCATCCACTTTGAGAAAAACCTTTAGCCTGAATGTGCTTTAAGGGAGCGTGGATCAGGGATTTTATCAAGGAATGGAAGAAATGAGAAGAGTTTGAGCTTAATACAAGGAATGCATATCTACAGAGAGAATGCCTTTTCCAGTATGTCGAGAAAAAAAAACCTCACAATCAGGCGCTATAGGTTGTCACTTTGAAAGTGATATGAAACTTTATTTTAGGAGCTAACAATACTTTTTTTTCCTTTTTGAATTGAACAGTTTGTACTGTCATAGAGATTGACTTTGCAGCATTTTTAAAAACACTACTTCCCAAGTTTAAAATGTTCCGTACAATTAAAAGCACAATTACTAATCAGTTACAAATAATATTAAAAGGTTTGAACCTAATTTAATTAGAGCAAGTGTCTACTTAATTACCAATGTTCACTTTGAACTATTTAAGTAAATCACTGCAGAAAGCTGTCATGTTGAAAGAAACGGAACTGATTTCTACGTCAATAAAGAAAGTTGCAATATTGGCCTACACCCTCTGATCTTTTTGTTGGATCTCAGATGCAACGTGTAAAATAAAACGTAGAATATATGCATGCCTGATCACATCTTTCTTCCTTCCTTTCATCATCAACTTCTACTTTTTCTTAAATCAAGTTCCACTGTTGCCAAAAAAAGGAAAAGACGACCTTGAAAAAGTAAAAAAGAAAAAAAATGTGTAAAAGACAAAATAGAATGATTACAGATACAGAGGAAAAAATTGCAAATAGAGTGAAGAATTGAGGACGAAATGCATTTGAAAGGGATGATAGTCGCCATGGAAGTGAAGCATGCACTAGAACTCGACTCCCTACGTTTCTTCCTCTTTGACACTCCATTTCCTTGTGAATTCTACTGGATGAAATTGGAATAAAAAAATCCATTTTGATGTTGATGACGATGACGACGAACGAAGGAGGTAAAGGTGTCAATGTTTGCTACTCTTTGATGCTCCTATTCAGCAAAACTGAGTGAGACACCCGAAAGATCTTTACTTTTTTGGAGAGGGAATGACCTAATAAAACACGCATGTATGCAGAAACAAGCACTTGAAATGATGATGACAATCATGCGAAACATTGACTGGTTAAATGAGGAGAAAAGGTGATTTCTTCCAAGAGCAAAGAAAACTCTGTTATAGTTTCGTTCTTAAATTTTTTTCACGGAACTTCATGCTGAATCATGAAACTTTCAACAAGGTGGATTCGAGGAATGAAAAAAAGTGAAACAAAAATGCGTTTTATTAGCATCTCTTCACATTGCACTGCACTGATGCTCAAAAATGATGATACTGACCTAGACACACGAGCCTCCTTCTCAGCTAGTACAAAACGAAAAAGTTATAGTAAATGAGGGAGAGGAAATGGAGATTACTTTGAAGGTCATGGTACTCCTAAAAATTATTTTCGGGTGCACCGACCCAACCAACAATCACTTTTTAGAAATCAGAAGAGGCAAACATAGTATCTCGTTCAGAGTAGACGCTGGAGGAAAAAGTAGATTCCATTTTTTTAGTAAAAAAGAGGGCCCTTATTATGTAAAGAATGGCGGATCTGGTGCAATTTTTCGGCAATATAATATAACCACGAAAACTAAAAAAAGTTCAAGGGAATGCGAATGTTGTGTGTGTGTACTAGCATCAGAAAAAAAGAGGGCGCACGGTTCATAAAGCATTGAGATTGGTCCATATTCTTGAACGACTCATTATGTTAACGTTATTTCATGGCACATAGACCATGAAGCGTGAAACTGCCAGATAGGAATCTTTTTTCTGGAGTCCCACAAATGCGGTTGTTATAAATATATAGCGGCACAAATATTTCTTCTTTGCTTCTTGATAAAGCAAATAAATGGGAGGAACTGAACGGAAGTGAGTAATATTTAAGTAGTTCGGAGTCAAAAGAGCCAATACGATTTGGTATCGCATGTTGCATGTCTTGTCACAAAAAATGCATTGTCAATTAACCCCGCCAAAATTTATTTAGAGAAAATGATTCAATTTATTACCTGCAACTCATTCCTTTCAAAAGAAGTTTGCAACATTGGAACTTGAGTGAATTCAGTTTTTCAGTTCATTTCATCTTTCATGCAAATTACAAATGTATGAGCATCAATATATACATAATCCTTTTATGGAATAGAATATGACTATAAGAAATATTGGCTCAACGCAAATTGGCTTAAAGCTCGCCAATTCCTGATAAATCAATGAGTAATTACTCATTGATGATTATATTAATATAATCATCGTTCATTCACATGCGCTCATTTGAAGCAAGTCTGACCAGTGATAAAAAAAAGTCATTTTTCGAAAAGAAAACGAGGAGTGTGTCTCGCTGTCTTTGACCATGTAAAGCAAAACTGTTCACGTTTCCAACAACAGCAGCCAGCGCACAATATGCATTTCTACTCGAGCGAAGGAGAAATAGTGGAAGAGAGTGTTGAACAGACCCATACGAAACTCGTTTTTTTCTCAGTGCCCAGAGCCACTCAAGCTTGAATCGCATTGGCTTGATCTTCTCGAGAAAATTCGAAAAAGGAAGTGTAACACTGAGAGAAAGACTCAGGTCGCCCTGCCTACTTTGCAGAGTAAACGATGATCATGATCATGCCATTCCCACAAAATAATAAATTCTTAAAGAACTTTTTTTTCTATTGTGTGAGGTAAGCCCAGTCACTCTTCTATGAACAAACCACATCTATAATGCACAAACATAGGAAGAAGTTTCATGGTATGGCACAAGGAAATTTTAGAAAAGTAAACAGAACAGTTGTATGTTCATACTGTACGTAGTAGTACTCCCACAATGATAAAATATGTATCAGAAGAAGAAAAGCCGAAGGAAGGAAAGTGAATATAAAAGGAGACTCGTCAACACGTTTTTTTAAAAGATAATAACGGTGATAACCCCCTCCTTTCTCTGGCACCCTTCCTTTCTTCCTTTACGTTATGAACCTTGCTTTTGGCATCTTTCTTTTAAAGGCAATATTTTACAAAAAAATAAAAAATTTCTTATGCACCGCACAGTCATACTATCAATACTTTTCGTACGACGTTCCATGAAAAAGATTCATAATAATAAGGAGAAAATAAGAGTAGATGCATGCATTATTCTTGACGAGAGCAGCATTCAATTCGCAGTTTGCACCCTATCTCGGAGTACATGCATGCTCGTCTCTGGAAATAAGTATAAACCCTTTTCTGGAAGAGTACATTTTATCTCCTTTAAACGGTTCTCCTCCTCTAACACCATTATACAGTCATGTGCACATTACAATGAGCCATTGTTGCATCTACACAACTATTATTATTACTCCAGCGTCTGCTCCCTTCTTCCTTCCTTCCTTCTTTAATGTTCCATGAGCAGATAAAAAAATTTTGGTGTGAATTGAGCACGCATTCATAAGCATCCATAAATGTAGGCAGTAAAAAATATAATGACTTGACGACATTTCCTCCTCTGTCCTCTCTTTTTTATGGAAAACAGCAACAAAAAATATGATATTCATTTCTCCAGTGTGGTGGTGTCAAAAGCCATTCTATGTGATCCTGAACTGAACTGAAGAGAGTGAGACAGAAAGAGAGAGAGAGAGAGAGAGAGAGAGCGAGGCGAAACCACACACACGGCTTTGTCGAAATCTACTAGTTCACGTCGTGGTACATTCACATCTCGCATCATTTCACAGGAAATCATGGTGAACTCGCTTCCATCATTATAATAATATTTTTCCTCGCGGTCTAAGCATATTACAACTTTTTCACCACACACGATAATACAAACAGAAGAAGGAAAGAATCAAGGTGGAAAACTTGACTTCCATCATCATCGTCATCATCAACTTCGCCATTCTTATCGTGTGGAAAAGAAAACTTGATTTTTCATTCACCATCTGTAGTTCAGTAGCTGGCGATAGTTCGGTGCAGCTTACAACCATGAACATACATTACAATATAGATATTTTCTAGTTCTTTTGTCATCCTTCCAAAAATCAATTCTAGTTTGAATGATATGAAAGTTTTCTTCTCCTCCTTTTTTCATTCCAGCCACGTTCAAATCCATTTCCGTAATCCAAGCCTAGAATAAAAAAGAAGTATTGGAACGTTTGAGATTCAGGGATTGATCTCGAGCCATGCATGCATGCTTACAACTTTTTTTTTGTTTAAAAAGAAACCATATCGTTCCTCCCTGCTTTAGATTGCATGTTTGCATGAATATATTTTTTGTTGAATAAATAAATACATTGAAAAGTAGAAGTTTTTGGTTTGGCTCTTGTATTACGGCTCATTTCCACCAGGATTTGTCACGGCCAGCACGTTACCTTTTCATGCTTCCCTCATCGTCAGTGCTCTTCTCACAGAGATGATGATGTAATGTGAGTAGAGCACACAATCCAAATGCAAATCCTTTCAAGTTCGCTTTAGTAAACAGAGAAGAAGAGGAAGAAAATAAAAAAAAACGAGGCGGTTAGTGAAATGTTTCCATTTCAAAAATGAAATACACGGGTTTTTTTACAGCGAAAAGTGCTGGAGGAGCTTCAATTTTTTCCTCCGGTTTCCTCAAGATTTACCACTCCCGGCAAAAACTTCGGGGGGAGCGTAAATTACCTTGTAATTGCGATTCAGGTATAATAGCAATAAAAATACCTTGTTTGTTATGTTATGAGGTTCAATGCAATTTATAGTTGAAATGTTGAGTTAAGCAGTATCTAATATTCTGCGTGAAAGAATTCCATTTAATAACATATATTTTGGAGTATAGAATAAGGTTCTTTTTTTCCCGAAAGCATTTTTTTTATTTTCCCGTGTCTCAACTAGGTCTAGAAGAGGAGGATGGAGGAGGTGAAGAATGTTGACAAGAAGTTTCTAGTTTTCCTTGAGACTTTTTCCCGGTTTTGGTATGACTGTGTTCATAAGCGTAGAATTGGAAGTTAATTAGACCGAAATTCGATTAGTCTGTGGAGGTGGGCTCATCAAATTTTCTCTAGACTTTATGGACACCCAAAAAGTTTTCCAGTAAATTTCTCTAGTTACACGCGTCACGGAGGCATGAAATTGATCGAGGATCGTTTCGCTCCACGAGCAAAGTAAAGTAAAGTTTTTCCTGGAGAGCAAAAAACTACTTCTTCTTCCTCTACTTGCATATTACTACTATTACTACTACTACTACTATTAGTATTACTACTTCTCCTACAACCACCTACTTTATTCCTATGTGTCTCGTGATGTCTTCTAGAAAACTCTCTCAGAGTTTTGCCTTTCTCTTCTTTTCCACAAACACAAAACTGAACTCTATTCAGTTACTTAAACTTTCCCCTCTCACAAGAAATACGAAAAAAAAGTCCTCGAATGTCTTGTCCTTTTCTCTTGCTCCCTCTCTTGTTCTGCATCTGATATTTTCCAAATCTTATAGGTTTAACTCATCCATATAAAATAGAATTATGAAAAAGTGACTTTCATCAGCTCAAACAAGTCTTGTTTGTTGAAGAAGCAAGAAAGGGACCTGAGTGTGCGGCTCTCGTCCACATCCTTTTATTTCCATGAAGTACATCGCCACGAAAACCATCGTTTCAAACTGCATGGACATACATACCCGTCGTCGTGTTTTCCTCCTTATTTAAAAAAAATGAACAAGATGAGATGAAACTGTCCGACCGATGATAGTGTTCACTCTTTTTCCTTATCGTTGTTATCATCATCATCATCGTCATCATATCGCTGCGTTGCTCCTCTTGTTTTTTTCACGATTCCTTTTTAGATCCTCCAGTCAAATCCTCACTTCTTTGGGAAATTACACACAGGCCTTTCATACACACAATAGATAAATGTCTAGAGCATTCTCATCATCACATTGCCCATTTTCATCATCATAATACTAGCATGAATTACAATTACTCTATTTAGAGCTGTTTCTTCTCCAGGAAGAAAAAAAAACTACGTGATATTAACGCAACCATATTACTATTACAATTTTTTTAGATGACAAGCCTAGTTTGGTTGGTTGGTCCATACCGAATAATATTGTGTGCATGTGGCGGCGCGGTTGTGGTGGCACTGGTGGTATTCGTGTGTGCAACGCTAATCCAGGCACATCATCCAAGTAAATGTAGGAATTGCATAAAGTGTATATTGGAAAAAGTGGTTAGATTTCCGTCTCTTTCCCTTCATCCATTCTGCAGCTCTTTTTTATTATTATTATTCCTCGTGGCTGGTCTGGTTAAGTCTGGTCTACTCCTTCGAATAAAAGCAGTAGTGGTGATGGTGGTGGGTGAAGCGGGTTGCTGTTGCTGGTTCTAGTTTCTAGTATGTACTGCTTTTTTTTGAAAAATTGAGTGTGTGAAGGAACATGGGATATTCATAATAATTCCTGTGAAATAAGCGAGATAGAGCGTATTACCTTTCCTCATTCCATTCTCATTTTCGTTCTCCTCCTTTTCATGAAGACTCGGGATATTGTGTGTGTATTGAAGAGGAGGAAAAAGGGAGATGAAACAGAAGGGATTTTTTTCTATGTATTTTTTGTATTGTGTGTGTGTGTGTGTCTGTGTGCAGTTAGTATGCTCACTTTTAGCTTCGCTTTTAGCTTGGCATGGCTGCCTCCGGATCCATTGCTGCCGAGCTGTGGCAGCCAGGCGGAGCTCGATGACAAGAAGGTTGGTCCTCATTAGACACGCTTCAATGAGGGCTGGCTTCCCTCCAGCACTTCCAGACTCCTCGGCAACATTGGCTCCAGTGCCTTGGCCCACTAGACACTGAGGTGGACCGTCGTTCCTCTATCCACCACACCACAAAACTTGGTTTTAACTCTGGGAGAAAAAATGCCTTTATTTCAACATCATTCTTCTCGCTCCAGATCTGGTCTGGTTTGCTCGAGAATTTACATGATGCACACTGAAATCGCTGTGATGATCATGGGATACTGTTAAAACATTCTATTCACTCACTTTTCCAGTTGTCCTCCTTGACTCGGACTTGTCTTTGGATTAGTAAAACTGAAAAATCCATTCACTCCTTCTGCTTTCAAATTGTCGGTAAACCAGAAAAGGTCGTTTATTCTAGTCTTTTTATTGTTTTTTCTACATCATACGTTAAATAAAGTCCATTTCGCGTCACAAAAGTTTTTGAAATATTTCTGAAACACGCAAAAATATTCCAACTTTTAATCCATAATGTGATTGCGTGAATGCATTTTTATGTAAACAGTGCAACAAATTAACTATTCTTAGGAATCCCATTTTTGAATAAAATAAAATGCACTTGTTCATTTTTTCCCATTCAACTCATATCATGGAAGAAATTAGTTTATTCCCTTCATTACCCCACGTACAGTGGAATTCTTCAAGTTTGTAGTTTAAATTGAAAATTAATGTACACATCACATACTCGAAAATGTGTCAGACCATGATGAGTTCTGAATTAAGCACGTAATGCAATCATAACTCAAGCTTCCATTTCCATTCCGTATGCTGCATTGCCTCCCATCAACCCATTGTAGTTTGCTTTTCGGTTTTATATGTTATGCAATTTCACATTCGTCTTATGTACGGGTTTTACATGGCAGACTACTACTGCATGAAAAAATACAGAAGAGTTTCTCCAGCTTTGGAAGAGGCAGTTTCGTTTTCCCTATTTTCTGCCGTTTTTTTTTTCAGTGGAAGAAGAGGCCATACAAAATCAAATGTTTTCTTAGACAGCTTTTCATTCTTCCTCTTCTTCCCTTACGAATCACCGCAAGAGGCATTTTCCAGTGCGCTGCTGCTTGAGTGCAATTTACTTTCGCATGCATGCATATCTTCTTTTTTCAATATGACAAGGAGAATGTTTGATCTCACAATCAAACTTTACGCAAAAAAAATGTTTTTGATGAAATTAAATGGGTGACCATAACAGAATTAGAATATTAGCCATTTATATAAAAAACGCCGACCATAAATAATGATCTGCCCATACAACTGAACAAGTTTGAATTGTTTCATTCTCATATGACTTGTATTTGCCAATCAAGTTCTAAACTTTTTGTTTTCCTTTTTCTGCTCCTTTCAGGCTTTACAAAAAAATTAGAATGAATTGGCACAATTTTTTCAATCATATGAACGTGATTCATAATCAACGGCGATAATATTTAATGAACTTGACATGTATTACAGGAACGACGGAAGTCATAAAAATTTTACTTGAATGTGATTGAAGAATAAGCATAGCATAAAAAAATGATTAATGAGAATCTTAATTTAACCACAATTGTAAAATTTGTAATTCTACAACTAGAGCTTAACTGGTCAAAAGATGATGTTTTGTACAATTCTTATTATTTTCTTTAAATTAAAAACTAATAGTTTTCTGACTTAACCCAGTAAATGGCATAGAGAAAAAAATAATAAAAACTTCATCTTCTAATTCATAATGATTTCTTTTCCGGTTCCGTGATTCACGAATACGTTCTTCGCATGACTTGAAATTAAAAACTTGATTTGAAACGAAGAGCATTGTGCGTTACATGCATTAATATTAATACATAGGCGAATTAAGTAGATCTTTTCTTTAATCATAATCACAGTGGAAATTCAAAATGTTCAGTCATGTGCGCAAAATCTGCGGTCTTTTTGCTTCGCTTGTACATATGTATTACGGACAAAAATGTAGATAGAAAATCACATCTAAAAAGAAAATCGTGGTTAACTGCGGTAGTAGTTCAGTAGCTGCGATTGTCAACCAAGTCAGAAGAATAATTAAAGAATTGAAGAAAATATTTATTTTTTTGTCACATCACGATGACAACGCGTTTCCTCTACCTATCTCAAAAGGTGGTAGAATTAGAGGAACAAGGAATAAAAAAAACAAGCTTTGTGTATTCTTTCAAATGGTGAAATGGTCAACCTTTTATTTAGAGGAAGATGAATGGAAGCTAATAAAATCGGTTGGCTATAATTCTTTCATCATAATGACATGATGACTAGCACAAAACATGCAAGCCTAAAAGGAACTTTCTTTATCCTCTCTCAAGAAAGTTTTAAAGTCTAGTTCCGTTTCTCTAACTAAAGTTCCTTACTCTAAAACTCGAGGAAGTTAATTCTAATGCACTGGCAAAGGGAAATTTTATTATGTGCTTCCTAAAGCACACCAAGTCGGATTTCAGTATATCAATGAGGTCCTTAAAAATCATCAAAGAGGCCAAGCTATTCCAATAAAAATGATGTTGTTCAAAACTTCAATAATGTGCGTTGAAATCTTTTGCTCATAAGCTTAACGTATGTATGCACCACAGATTCAAATATAAAGCAAACTCAGCATAGTCAGATCTGAGAAGGGACAATAAATAACAAGAGAGGAGAGGTGGAATATTCATAACAGAATATGAAGGATCATGTCATATCATTGAACTGCATTTTTCCATTACACGTGAATGAGTTTGATGCGTAGGTCACCCTCTCTCTTTACCCACTTGACTTCGTGTGAGGTCGTCAGTCAATGATCAGATTACACGAGGAATTGAAACCCACACTGCCGACGGGATTTTATATTTTTTTTTTCGATTTGGCATTTTTGGATTGAAGATGAAGAACCACGCTTGTCCTCCTCATCTCATGTCGTGAAAAACGAATATGACAAATGAAAAATGTATACGGTTTAACTTTGTGTTTTTCGTCACTTTTTAACGATTAATGCATTGAGTTGCTCGTAGTGAACACAAAATATAATATTTTTTTTACCTACTTTTTGATATTGAAGCCTTTGCATGCTATCATACAAATAAAAGTAAAACGTCACTCCTTTTGGTTAGCATTTTATTTTTTTATTGTTTAAAAGAATTTATTTCGTCATATTGCAATTAGCACGATGTTTTGCCTCATGACAACCACAACATATGTCAACCAATCCATAATTTCCCTACCTTCAAGAAATAATTTGAGTTGTTTGCATGGAGCAATTTGTGTTGTCATAACTCTGTTAGCTTTGTTTTTCCACACAGATAAAGTGCATGTCTCAGTAGGCATCTAATATGATGTGATGATGAAAAGTGAATGACGTTTGGACCCAGAAATTTGACGGGAAGGTCCACAAAAATTCCTTCATATTATGATGGGCCCATGATGATGACAAACAGACCTCCAAAGAATCCTATCAGCATGTGTAAAAATGAGATACATCTTTTTCTTAAAAATTATCTCTTCTTTTAAAATGGTGCTTTATTGATCCCCTTTTTGACCAAGATAGTTCACGTAAAAATTGCAGACTGAATTATGTAGTTTTTTTGTCGGTCTTAATCTTTTTATTTTCTTGTCTGTTGTATTATGTACGATGAAAATATGAAAAGGGAATATAATGACGATGATGATGACGAAGTTAGTTGAGTTGAGGTAGAGAGATAGAGATGAAAAGGCGAAAGAGGAACGGGACGCGACCACTTCACTTTACTTCCATGTATGCACTCATTATTACTTGCTTTTGTGAAACGATCAACTGTCTCTTTCGATGATTGTGCAGTGAATAGGAAAAGGAATTGAACATCTTCAGCCCTGTCAAGTCGATCATAGTTCAGCCCGTCTTGAGTTTTTTTTATCTTTAATCTTCATTATATGCAGCAGAGGCAACGAAAAAGAAACGCCGACGAATGTTCTGCCTGCTCTAGTATGGCGAATGAATGTAGTGCAGCGTATCAAAATCATAAGCCGGAGAACTAATTTGGATAGACAATATTTTTTACAAAGTCAATGTGTGGGCTTGTTAGTTTACCTTTCACCTTTAGACTTTTAACAAAACTGACTGCGTAACGACGATGTAATGCGATGGACGGTGTGGAAATACATTTTTCCTGTTTAATTTACGTGCATGGATTTCACATTTAATTGCAAAAAGAGCAATAATTACGTTGCAGCAGAAGATGAAAATTGCAAATATTTATGTCTGCACAAGAGGTTGTAGTCGATTGATAAGTGAAAAACTTCGATTAAATAACTTATTATTTTACCTCGATTGCATAAGTATGAGTTTCTCAATGATGACTATTTTCTAAAAACGATAGTATTAGTATGACGCTTCAGAAACTTTATAGACATACTTAATACACGCGGTAACTGCACTCACATTGCATGCTTTGAGAAGGGCGCTTCAAATTACATTCATTTTCTTATTTTTGGGTGTTTGTTGTAGCAAAAATGTCGCATTAGAAAATAAGCTTATCATATTTTATGGACTGAAATTAATAATTTTCATGGTAATTGTGCCATTATTAGTATAGTTTCAAAAAGTGATTCCGAGGCTGAATGCGTGAGACAAACATATTCCGTCTTCATCAGCTTTAACAATGTCCGTAACAATGTCAATTTAACAGGGCGTACAATGTCGAATTTGAATTATGTATAGCCGAAGCGTTCCTTCATGCATCCTCACACTTCTGACCTCATGAAATAAACATAACAGAAAGCCAAGCACACTCACGCAACAAAGTGTGAAAGCCAAGATGAACGAATACGGTATTTTGATAAATGTGCGCCATCTAGTTCTACTCATTAAAACCCTCTAGTCAAACACAAATGTTACTTATCCGCGTCCCCCACAGATATCCCAAGTTTTCTCATGATGAGCTTCAGTCGCCTTTACTTTTATCATTGTCTCTCATTGTGTAGAAAGCCAGCAACAATAAAATATTTTTTAAGAATTGAAAGATGATGATATATAAAATACTGTACACCTTATACAACAGTTGTAATGTGGAAGCTGAAAGGGTTATTAAATAGTCTTAAAAAGATTTAGCAGAATAGGTAATGAATAGCAGCAGGTCAGATTGCGTAATGTCAAATGTATTGTATCCGCATAAATGATCATATAGATTGTCGAGATCTTTCCAATGAGGAATCACAGGATCAATAATATATTCCTTCAAAATATGTTTTACACGATTCACAGATTAATGCATAAATGTGCTGTGCTACGACTGAGCGATCTAACTATAGTCGCTACATTATCTTTTGATTAACATTCTTTAGCTATTTAACAAATTGATGAGAGCTAACTTCCGTATCTGATGAGATTCATGCATACAACCAACATTAAACATCATTCAAAAAGCTGTTTCCGAGATTCGGGCCAATTAGATTCATATTCAGATTTAATGGACAATTGTTTGCATTCAATTCGAATTCAACCTGCAAATACATTCCCTCAAACCTTTACAGAAGAAATTGACAATAAGTAAGCTCCACTTAAATCAGACCTGCCAAACATGCGCGGAAACAAAATGTAACGCAGTCGACGACGAATCGCTAAGAACAAAATCTACTAACTACCGCTATCGATGTCAGTAGATTCGTTGTATTATCTTTTGATTTGGCTTCTTGGGCTATTCAACAAATTATGGATGATACCCAGCCAATGACCTGAACTGTTGCTTGTAATGCACATTGTATACCAATTCATTTAATGATATAATCATGAAAGACTGGGCAAATTTCAAGCTAGTTCTCTTACTCCCTTATTACGTCCTCGTTTATAAAGGAATTCATTAGATAAAAGTAAAACGAAGATTTAAAATTATGCATTAAAATTTTTTACCATTTTGACTTTTGAACTCATTTAATTAAAAATTCAACCGAAAACGGGTATTTCAAGCCTCCTGAATTCCGAGAGATAATTTTAAAAATATTCACCCTCTCTGCAGTTGTCTCCGATTCGGGGTTTAGTGAGAGAAATGAACAGGACAGGAACTAATGTGCTTTTTCACCAAACCCATGCCCATTATTGCATATTATTGTGATTGATCATATTATCATTTATGCACATCCACAGTGTTTATGGTTTATACCGACCTACCTAACTATCCAGGAAATCATCAAAGTACGTTATGTTAGGATTGCACCACCCGCTGCGGCGGTGGCAGTAACATTATCAAAGCCGTGAATTTAGGTAGGTTTAAATAAGAAAGATCTTTCCAGTGGTGACAAACACCGTAATTCATGGCGCGTTAAAAATTCAACGGTCTCCTGCCGTTAACAGTTTTGTTCAGTTTGTAAGAGTTTTCGAATGACAAATGAGGAGCTGTAGTACTTTTTGCGACCTGTGAGCCCGGCCGACGTAGCGGATCGATTTTGTTTAAAGGTTAGAAGAACGGAAGGAAAATTTATTCCACAGGTAGATCAGATCGGTAACTTCTTTCAGAGTCATCGTCTCCAGAAACATGCAGACAACCAAATCCAGAATTCCAGAATCAATGCTCACCTGATAATCAGCTTCGTAAAAAGAATAAGAAGGCGACTATTAACTAAGCACCATTCCAAACTTTATGCTTTTTAATTAATATACATATTTATACATATACTGGCTTAATCTGCAGAAATTATGATCAATATTTGTCTGTATTTCAAAATACTAGCAATAAGTTGACGAAAGATCATCAAAATAAAAATTCTTGTGTCTCTAGGAATATATTTCCTCTGTTTCAGTTACATAATGTGACCAGATCTTTTCCTAGTTGGTTGGTAGAGGAATATTTAAGATGGAAATCATACATCAATAAAAATGGTTGCATTCTACCATTCATGTTTGTTTCCGAAGGGTTAAATTTAAATGCAATTTATGATTACATTGATGTTACTTTATTAATTATCAAAGAATAAATAAATTTATTAATCCCAGTTTCTAAAGTTATATTCTTTAATGGCTTTATTGTCACATCGACATCACAACATCTACAGCGATAACATTAAATTTTCTTCATTAGAGCCATAAAGAAAGATATATATACTGTGCAAATATAAGTACACTTCTGAAAATTATTGCAATATTTCATTCTTGCTTCATAAAGACAAAACTGTAATCTAAAAAAAATAAAATGGAAAGTACATACTATCGCAAACTCTCTACAATTTTGGTCTAAAGATTAGTGTATACTTAACAAGTTACAGTTACATTACTTTTTGCAAAGCCTTGGGCCTTAAAATAAAGATTTTTAAAACTAATATTGACACTTTTTTCCGTTTTGGTGCAAAATATGTAGTTTACTTTTTTTGACTATGCGGTAGATGTCTAATTAATGCCTTAAAATTAAAATTCGATAAGATAATTCTCGCAAAACACCCGGTCTTGGAACAGGATAATTTTAAAAATAAATAATTATATGTCAATACGTGCTGTTTTTTATATTGCCAGTCCTCCACGTCCACAGCTATTTCTAAAGTTACTTTTACACTACGTACGATACAATGATGAATGAAGGCAATCAGAATTTTCGATGATTAAAATTCTGATTTTTTACTTAAATCTTTTTTAATCTTCTCGAGCATCAATTCGATTCTTCCGCGCATCACCGGTTGACCTCTCTTCGTTTTCTTGCACATTGTAATTTGTCTCTGGCGCCTCCTTTCCTTTTTCTCCAATTTTACACTGTCCTCATCTTTAACGCGAAAAAATTCTGGAGTTTGGTCCACTATAGATACATATTGTTTTCCTTGAATATTGCGATTTTTCGCGTTTGGTCCAGCTTTATCTTGTCTTTTTTCTGATTTCCATTTTTGATTTTTCATACTTCCGTCTCCCTTACTCATATACGCCGGACTTTTATTTTTGTTGAATTTTGGTGTTGGCGTTTTCATGTTCTTATAATTAGCTGTAGGTGTTTTTACATTTTTAGTGTGCTTAAACGTTGGGGTGAAACTCTGAAGCTCGGATCCCTCATGAGCTCCTCCTCCACTAGGCTCGCTTTTCATTCCTTTACTGTTCGTTTCTGACCCCATTTTTTTATCAAATTTCTCCTTCCTTTTGAATTTCATTTTGCGTTCGTGATTTCCAGAAGTTTCAGTCAAGACATCATCCTCTACGTTGCTTGAAAAGCGTGGGCGCTTACACTTGGCACTTTCCTTCTCCTCTTGAGATTCAGCATGAGACAGTTTCCGTTTCGAAAGCTTCCCCTCAAAAGATTTTTTTCCAAACCGGTTCGTAGGTGTCATTTCTATTTCGGATGGTTCAGTAACAGATGACAGTGAGAGGCGGTTACGACTTAATTCCTCTTGGCTTACAGCTCTTCGAGCCTTTTCCAAACTATCATACCCGTTCTCCATTTCTTCTGCCTGAAGCTTGTCAATGAAACTATATTTCTGTGATAAATCATTTTGGATTTTCAGACGCAGTTTCCGCTCCTCTTCAGGATCCATAGGGGACACAACAACAGGTTTAGTTTTCTTCGATTCCTGTTTTCGATATAGAGAGACAATTGCACATGAAACACGAAATAAATTAACGTCAAATGTCTAAATTATACATGCATTTTTTATATTTTTCAATACCTGTTGACTTCCTTTTTGGGGGAGCCCATCCTTACTCAATGTTTTTTTAGTTGCGACTGTCCTCACGTTACGTTTCTTACGGATTCTTAATCTTTGAAAATTTTTCCGTTCAGGATCATAGACTCTTAACACATTTCCTGTCTTCTTCGTTTTTGTAATATCTTCGGAATAATCGTCCTCTGAATCCGACAATTGGAAATTGGGAACGATTTTTTGACCAGCCATCTTAGAAAGCCTGACTTAGACAAAAAACAAAAAGGGGTTATTATTCAATTTGGATATTTGTGGATTTAATTAAACTTGATAGTCTTTCTGTCGTCAATAGAACAAGTTCACCTTCAGAGATTTGAAGTTTTTTAAAGACTCAATAAATACTAGATTTTGCTTTGCACTACAAACACGAACGAGCCAACAAAAGAACAACCGACCAATGCTTGCAAATTGCAAAGTTGGCCCTTGCATAAAGAAGTTTGAACTATATATCACCTGTGGTTGTTTTTTTACTTTTTGACATGAAAAAAAATTCGAACTTCAACACAAAAACATACAATTAACTCTGTCAATGCTGGAATGTACGAATTAAATGGTAGTGTTTTGTATGTATTTGTTCCACAAATGAATACCTGGTGGAAATAATGTCATTTATTATATTAATGAATTTCTAAGTAAATATTTTACGATTAGTAATATTAGTACGATTTTTAGATTAGAAGAAAAAACATGAACAGTTCCGATTAAAATACTAAATGGAAACTTTTTGAGGTCACATTTAAAGCAAATATTTAGTATAATTCGTAAATTATTATTATCTCACTTGATTTTTATAATTATGACAGCCAACACGAACACATTTTTTATTATGTACAAGAAAGCTACTTTCTATGAAGTATGGGTTAAGTTCCCATTTTACAATTCCAAAACAGCTTACACAAACAAGACTCACGGTTAAAAAACATGTGCCTCGTTTGCCCGCTGCATCTCATTGTGCCCCATGGATCCGCTACGATGCATTCACCCAAAGTCAAACCAAAGCCTGGCTGGCTCTGGCTTGGCATCACTTGCTTGGTCAACAAAGAAAACTGAAACTGACTGCGTCTGCATGCATTCCCTCTGCTTTGCTTACCATGTTAATATTAAGTACTTTCACTTAACTGGCGAACATTGCTTTTTAAAATGCGCTTAATACTTCTTTAAACGATTTATAAGGATCTCAGCGTCTTCGATTTGGGCTCGCGGGGCAGCATAGGCGCAACCACGTATTGAAATCTGGGGGGTACAAAAAAGATGCACCGACTCGGATTTCTGGGG
>JAHZMX010004617.1:0-44737 GCA_027743895.1 Seira musarum
TTTACATTTTCTCATACATAAGCAAGTTCAGTAGGCGGAGCTTTGTTTCTGAAAAACCGACCAACAGCTACACAGGCAATGCATTATCTATTCTCCTTTAATCTATGACTATCGTGTTATCAAATCATCAAATTTAATAAATAATTTGTATTAATTTCATCTGCTTATGTATTATAATAGCAAATTCGTGGGAAATTATTCAACCGAAAGACGAGTCTAGTCCTCCAGCTTTATATGGTCATTCTTGCGTCCTTTTTGAGGTAATAGTCTTGGACGTTTTCTCATAGTATGAGCGCACTTGGAAATATATCAAGTTAAAATTTCCATTTGTTTTCAGAATAAAGTTTATCTTTATGGAGGGGTGAAGGACGGTAACAAAGGAACTCGTGAGATTTCTGACCGTGTTTGGGCGTTTGACTTAAGTTCGAAAACATGGGCACAAGTCAACATTCGAGTCATTTGCAAGAATCGAATCTGTGGTAAAATTTTAAGAAAACAAAACTTTCTCTTCTTTACAAGTTAAAGTGTTGACTGAAATGCACTTTAACAAAATTTAAATCTGTAGGTCCATTACCACTTTCTGGGCATTCTGCAGTCGTGATAACTGAGAAGGGAGGAAAAAGTCGTAATAGTAAAATGGTCGTCATTTCTGGTCACTCACCACGTTTTGGATATGTTAATGTGGTTCAAGAATTCCATTTTGGTAATAGTTTTTTTCCTTCACAGTTGTAATTACTTATTTTTGTCGCTGTAAAGGTTAAACTTTGAACTCTGGAAATAGGGACAGGAAGCTGGAGTGTATTACATACGAAAGGATATCCAGTTGGAGGAAGCTATGGACACTCAAGTAGTTGGGATCCCGTCACTCAAAAAATTTACGTTTACGGGGGTTATCGAATCCGAATAGAAGATGATTCTGTACGAATGTCGGACAAAATCTTTAGCTACGACCCCTTCGTCAGAACCTGGTGAGAATTTCTTGTTACGATATATGACACGTTTCTTTATGAAAATATTCTCTTTTAAAATAGTAATATGTTGTTATGCGCTTTCTAGGAAAGTTTTGGAAGCTTCTCCTGGAGGACGTTTTCTTCACACTTCCGTTGTTTACAAAGGTTTACTATATATTTTTGGAGGTTGCGCCCATAATGATACCACTTATAGTATGGGTTCCAAATGTTTTACCGAAGAAGTTTTGATTTACGACATTAAATGTGACGTTTGGTCTTCAATGATCCCATCTGTTCCCATTCCGGCGGATGTAGCTCGTTATGGGTTATCGTCTGTGATTTACAACGAATCTATATACTTGTATGGAGGTTTTAACGGCATCGTTCAAAGTGATTTGATTCGATATAAGCCACCATCTTGTAACAGTTTCGTTGACCAGAAAGACTGTCAGAATAGTTTAAGTATGGGAACGAAATGCATTTGGAGCAAGGCTCACAAATCGTGTGAAGATTTATATGGGAATGTTAAGGACAAACAGAAAGAGTTGGACAAGGAGAGATCAATTGCCTTTGTTTCGGATACCTGCCAAAACGCTAAAACTGACAATGAAGCAAAATGCTCACTCTACAAATCTTGTTCAACTTGTATGCATAATAAGTATGAGTGTGTATGGTGTGGAAAGGAGTGTCAGCATTCCAAGTGTTCAGATTCTCAGCACAAGGTTGGCCTTCGACTCAGTTTTTGAATTGATTGAACTGTTTGGTTTTGAAACTGCTTGACTAAAAGGTTTTTTTTTTAATTTTATATTTTTACTCTAGGCCATTGAGCCTGATCAGTGTCCTACCGACTGTGGCCCTTTACTTCATACTTGCCCCTTGTGTCTCTCGGAACAAAACTGTGTGTGGGGTAAACGATGCACCAAAGGGGAAATTGTCGTCCGTAAGGAGAGAAAACTTACCAGACTAAACAAAATTACTAACTTGGTTGTCAGAATATGATTATTTAATTATTGTTTCCAATTTAGGAAATGCTACCGATCGAATTTCTGATGTTGAGCATGTAACTTGCGAACAAAGTTGTGCGGATTTTTCATCATGTTCTAACTGTACCACGAATCGTTGCATTTGGTGCGATAATTTAAATACTTGTGTGGATAAAAATGCGTATGTCATATCGTTCCCCTTTGGGCAATGCATGAGTTGGACGGAGGACACAAAAATGTGTTACAACAAAGATCCTCATTCAAATGCTGCGGATGGTAACGATTTAGTTTTTGAGACATTGCAGATGTGTTGGTAACTCTACCTTCTTAATGCACTAATAAGAATCATCTTAAAGTTTCAGTCTGCGATGAAGTGGCAACCTGTGATACCTGCCTATCTTTGCCTGCTTGTGGCTGGTGTGATGATGGCTCTAGGAGAGGTCTTGGCCGTTGCATGGATGGGTCGAGTAGGGGACCCCTCGATGTGAACAGCAGCAGTCCTACAATCAACTGGACCCGCTGCCCGTCCAATGAATGGCATTTCACTGACTGTCCTGGTACTTATATCAATTCTATTGATAGGCGTATTAAATTTATCACGATTCAATTCAATATTCTTCGTATTCAATTTCAAATTTTAACACTGCTTTGTTTTAGATTGTCAATGTAACGGGCATAGTACTTGTAATGACAGTAACAAATGTCAAGGATGTGAAGGAAATACGGAAGGACTTCATTGCGAGAGGTGCAGTTCTGGTTTCTATGGAAATGCACTTAATGGTGGTCAATGCAAACGTGAGCAAAACAACTAGCTTGAGACTAACAAGAATAGTAGATTTACAGGGATATACTCATTACGAGAAATGTTTTTCTTAGCTTGTGAATGCAATGGACAAGCTGACACTTGTCATCCTGAAACGGGTAGATGCTTTTGCACAACCAAAGGAGTTACTGGGGAAGACTGCGGCAGATGTGACACGCAGAGCAACTACGCTGGAGATCCCATCAACGGCTCTTGCTTTTGTACACATGATTTTATTTTGTAGAAAAAATTTACCATGAGTGATTAATGTTGTCAATTATTTACTGTTGAATTTTCAGACGACCTGCAAATCGATTATCAGTTCACTTTCAACCTTTCAAAAGAGGCAGATCGTCATTACACTCGAATCAATTTCCGCAATTCCCCCACAAAGGCTGAAATTGATGCGGACTTCCAGATTACTTGCTCAATCCTCGCCAAAATGAACATTAGCTATACAACGGGTTGGTAGAACAAGTGACAATTTTGACAATATTCTTCTTGGCCAACGTTCGTTGTCTTGTATTTCACAATCCTTGTTCATTGATTTAGGTGGGCTTCCCGAAAAGATGCTCTATCAAGGAATGAACTGTACTACCTTCAGATATAGATTTGCCAAAAACAACTTCAGTTTCGGCGGCCAGGAAAACACTACCATTTACGTTTACGTCTACGATTTCCAACCCCCTTTGTGGATTCAGATCTCTTTTTCACAGTCTCCTAAATTAGACCTGTTGCACTTTTTTATAACGTTTTCCTCGTGAGTTTTGATGGGAATATTAATTTAGAACAAATGTATTAATTGTTAATGTGATTATTAATTTGTTTAAATTGTTTATGAATTTTAGGTGTTTCTTATTATTACTGCTGTTTGCGGCTATTGTTTGGAAATTAAAACAAAAGTATGATATGTATCGTCGACGACAGGTTAGAACCATTTGCAATTTCTAACACTACTTTAACTGGGATACATTTGTATCCATAAATTTCTCAAACTGTCAAATTATTTCATATACAGAGGCTGTTTGTTGAAATGGAACAAATGGCGAGTCGCCCATTTGCCCAAGTTTACGTAGAAATGGGAAGGCACGGTGTTTCAAGGATTCCAGGAACCAGAAAACGTCGAAAGGTAATTATCAATATAATACGGTTTTTGCATTTGAAAAATGGACTAACCTTCTTACATCCATTTATTAACCTCAGCAGTGGCCAAGTCCAATCGCATTGGAGCCTTGTCAAGGTAATAGAGCAGCCGTGTTGTCACTTTTGGTCACAATGCCGAACGGAGGACAACCGTTTGCTCCGGCAGGGCAATCAGGTACGAACATGACTGTTTGTTATTGAATGTCATCTTCTCCTGGAATCGTGGACTTACCTATGTAATTTTTCGTGATTTTATAGGCATATCACTTGGTTCTGCCCTTGTCGCTTTAGGGAATCCTAGAAAAGTTAGTTTCGAGCCTATTACAAAGACTGATGGGAAAAACAGCAAATTAAGGAAATCTTTGCCATCTCACAGCCTCAGCACTTGCATTTAATCGTTCGTTCGTTATATGCACTACCATTCAATAACAAACAAATAGTATTAACTTTTACGTAAACTCGCTTATTTTTATTTAAACATTTATTTATGCAATTTCACTCACATTTGATGATTTCTCATTCATAATAATGTATAAAAAATATAAATGACATGATATTATTGAGTATTTTAAATTTTTGACTACTGACACGAGGCAAACCTTCGTCGTTTATAACCACTTACTAGTAATGCCGTATGGAAAACACCTATTTGATGTCGTTTGGTTCTTTACATAAACATATAAATCATAATCTTAGAATTAATAAGCCTCGTTACTTTCCTGCCTTCAAGTCAAATACATATTTCTATCAACGATTTTAAATAAAGTCTCAATTTACAAAATAAATAAAAAATGATTTCTAATATAACATCATCGGTTTGTGCATAAATGTAGTATAATAATTGCGAAAGGATGCGTATCTTAAACTAAAAAAATGCGACTGCGATAAATTAAAATTAACGTGAATGCGGCTAAAATATTGACACAAAAATGTGCAAAAAAAAACCCTTAATTACAACGAGCATCATAAACGACTAGCCTTCAATTACTTCTACGGTTGATTCAGCATCTTCATTGATGGACAGTATTACAGTGCCTTCGAGGGTCCCAGAATTCGATAGAAATTCGGGGCTCACCCGAGTTCTCATTATGGATTCCATCTAATAATTGTAGAATACGAATTATGCATCCAAACATTCAAATTGTTGGATTCACATCTTAATAATTGCGTAATGTATAATATAGGCACCTGCTCTTTCATGAAAGTGATTCCTTGCGATAACCGATCGACGGTAAGGTTATTCACCCACTCGCTTTCAATAAATGACTCGTAAGCGTCTCGAATGCCTGCATGCGCTGTTGGTGACACGTATACTTTTTAGCATAACTAATGAAAAGAAATCGTTTTGTAAAATTGCTAAATTCTTGCTACTTACCCGTATCAACCGAATGATTCAATCCAAAAAATTGGTATTTGTAAGCTGCCAATCCCCAACTAATGAGTATCGCAAAAAATAAAATGCCTTTCCAGTAAAATCGGTTTTTTGATCTGGGTGCATTCTTTCTCTCACAATAAAAGGACAGTTTTGAATTCGGCTGGAATTCCATAATCGAGGGTGCTCGTTCCTGCAAAATCAAACTGCTGTTGTGATTATATTATACACATTCTTTGAATCAAAATGGAAATATGCAGTTCACCAACCTGGCAGTGTGATACGACGGACATATCTTCATCGAATGACAATTGTTGAGGTGTCATCACTGGCCAACCACTTCTTCGCCTTGCCCCATAATTTGAAGTCGGTGTTGTAGGAGGTGCAATAAGAAATGGTCCGTCATTTTGGGTCGGAAAAGGCTGTTGTAGCGACAATATTGTTGGTTGTGGTTGTTGAAAACCAGGATGCATTGGAGGCGGCCTTTTTGTGTAAAGCGGAGGTGCATTGATATAATTATTTGATGAACCATTGTATGACAGCGATGATTTGCTATTCGCCGACGACCGTGCGGATTTCCGTGGCAGCGTATTTGCCATTCCATTGGGGCGGTTGGAATGATGTAGCGGAATCTGAATTTTAAATTCAAATCATTTCAAACTACTTTAAGCTACCTAATTCAAAGTCCTTTGTATCTTTTGACTTCTACGCAATCAATTAGGAATAGTCTTACCATTTTAACAAGATAATTTTTTAATGTTTTCACTATGAATTAAAAAATTTATAAGTGATCCAGACATACGACCAAATCTTAATATTCCGTACTTTTTTTCTAAACTGTATTTCACGTAGCTCTGGACTGCTTGTAAATGCATTAAATATTGAAAGGAATGTGAACTTTTAGATTCTGTTTTTATGGCTAGGCTACTACGTGACGAAGTAGTCCCGCTCTGGAAGGACACAGGATTATCATAATTATTCAAATTTAAACTCATCAAAGAGCTGTAAAAAACTGTCCACATAATATCTATGTGCCTATCAGGTACTTTGATTTATACAAAATGGTAACATTCAATTTTGTTTTTATTTCATGCTGTTCACTATTCAGAGTACACGTTGAACCAGGCAGGATGCAATGTGAGGATGATGATATGGAATGGAAGTTGAATTTAAATACGTTAAATTTTCATAAGATTCGAGTACTTATCTCCCTCCATTAAGTATGTTCTTTTCATGATTTGACTCATTCATTTTACTTTCATTTTATTCAAACGAAAAACATTCAAATATCCTTAAGTTTAGTCATCACCAATATTTGATATGCAAACATATTTTTAATTCCATAAAAATGTGTTAGTGTGAATGTGTACAAAAATATTAAAACTTACAAATCAATGTAATTGTTATACTTATTCATTATTGTTAATTGTACTTAATACTCATGGCTTCGAAAGCCGTCTCATAGATAGCACGCACAGCTTTTAAGAGGTATATTCTTGCCAACATTCTCGGGTGTTGATGAGTATGCTGCGCCGACTATTAAAGAAGTAAAATAGCAGGTCATGAAATCAGTAACTTGTAAATTAGATGAGTAAATGGAAGATATGAAGATATCATTTCATGGAACTCACCACAAGAACAATATTCGCTTTATAAAATAGGTTAAGTGCCCTGCTCATAACCAACAAATATTTTGCTATAATCCAGTAATTACACTCAAGTCTCACAAAGTTCACTGATGTCTCTAAAACAATCCTCCATTGCATCAATATCTGAAGGAGGTCGACTTCACCCTAGTACAAATATTAAATCAAAGATGCATCGAATGGTTTAGTAAAATTAACAAGATTTGTGATTTTAGGAGTATGCATGTAACTAACCTCTCTCTCGCCGATATGATTAAAACTGAGTGATTTTAAACCCTTATCTTTGTAGTGATTCTGGGTGACACCTTCATGAAACTTTTTTAGAATGTTTATAGTCCGGGCATAGTTGTACATGATCGTAACCGCAGCTAGAGAGTGTGCAAAAAAACTTGTAACACATAATACGCGTTTGCAAAATATGCACATCCCTCACTTGCGATTAGTTAATTATTATATGTACATATTCTTATCATACCGTGATTCTTCATGTCGTCTTCGTCCGGCGTCAGGTTAAGATCCACGACAGGTGATTTACTTAAAATATCATAGCAGACTGTAGCTACCGCCAAGTTCTTAGCTGACTCGGTCGTTAACGGCGAATCAAAATTTTTGTTAGTACGTCCCCTGGATATTTCCTCAAGCTTCTTGGCCCGTTGTCTAAATGATCAATAGAAAATGTTCAATCAGTACAGAGGCTTGCGATATGTATTCTCCCACTGATTGTTTAGTAAACGAAGCTAGGCTTACTTACTTGAAGACTTCAGATGAGGGGATGTCGACATTCGACTTATTGTGATGCCTTGAAAAAATGTTTCCGAACTTTAGTTGTATGGCACCTTCTACACGTGTAGTAGATGCAGCTAGAATCGCTACTGCACTCCGCTGGTGAAAGTCCCATTTCCCGTCGTTTTCAGTCACTTCATGACCTATCCTATGACAGAGTGACATGATCATTCGAATAGTCAAATGGCGCCTATAATAGAGCAGATTATTATCAGCAGACTGGTCGTCTTTCAAAATCACTACCTAAGTTTAAAAAAATATTAAAAAACAATCAAAGTAAAAAATGCCAATTCATTCATTCAATGCTTTATAACTATAGATGTGCTTTTAAATTGTATTTGCACTTCACATTGAAAACGTTGGTATGGCAGCCAGGAGCATCTTTTAAAATGGAATCTATTATCGCCTTGCAAGCCACTTCCGGGCGCAAAGAAAACCATATGTTCTTCCCCTCCATGGTTATTGACGAACCCTCTATCGCAAGCCTATCGTAATTCTGTTAAACCATAAATAACAATATTACTAATACACCACGATTTATTAAACTAAATTATCTCAGGATTCAGGATAATGCGATCTAAGACTACCGTTGATTTGTTTTATCTCGAATGCAATTTTGCTCTCACTTTACTGACGAACTTTTCCATGTCATCTAAACCGCTTTTCATGTAAAAATCCACACCACTTTCGTCCAGTTCCTGATTCCGTTTCTTTATACAATTTCTACTCCAACTTCTCAGTTGACTAAGCATCGAACTAGATACTTTGAAATTTAAATTTTTAGTGACTCGAGTGCAAATCGTTGTGCCATCAAGGAAACAATTAATTTTCCCTAGTTCATCATGTGTTAAATTAAACGGTTTCAATGCTTCATGATAAAAGTTTCGAACAAGTTTCTTCAGTGGGTCGCAGTTGCACACTTCAATATGTTCGTTAAATGCTGCCATTTTTAGGATTTACATTTACTTTTTCAACATAATATAATAAACGGAGTGACTTTAAGTTGACACACGGTTATGGTTATTCCGTTGAAATGAAACGGATTTGATTAGAATGCCAGATAACAGAATAGCCAGTAGAACATGTCACTGGTTATGAAATGATGCGATGATGTCTTCTCATCACGAAATCTATCTTTTTACACGTGTTCTTGTTTTGGCTCGTTCCTGTGTTTTTTACAATAATAATATATAGCGCACGTATCACCTAATCCATCCACTAGATGAAACCCCATCACACTCAAAAAAAAAGCTCACTCCTTCCTGCTCCGCTTCCAACGAAATGTGTAGCTAAAATGTGATGTAAGACACGACGACAACGAAATTTCTATTTTGCTAAACGATTTTCACAAACTGCATAATACCTATTTAAATCAAGCAAGCAATCAGCGTGATCAAAGCGTAAGACTAGTGAGCAATCAAAATTTGTTTAAAACTCGACAGAATATCAATACGCATCTAGTTTCACTAATTGCAAGTTGGAAGTAAAGTATGCATTAGTATGAATTTAAAAACTGTACATGTTACGATCAAAATACCGCATTTGATGTTAGTCGGGCGTCCACATGCCCTGGTGTCATTCTAAAATCATATCATGTGCATCCGAAATGGTCCGGTAATTCCCCATGACATGACTATGACGAATAGTGGAGAGGCAAAGTACATCATGTTTTGAAGCAAAATGACACATTGTTATAAAAGGGGAATCGGAAAGCATAAGACTCGTTTTCAGGACCACATCTAAATTAGGAATGCTTGGTATATTTTAGGGTAAGGGATAAATGTTTTCATGAAGATTAGCTCAAGCCGAGAAAATTGCCTGGCTCTGGTTGTGAAGTGAGAATAATAGGGAATAAACCCCTTAACTCTACAACACCTCATTCATTAACATAATCAAGTGCGGAGCCGAACAATCTCTTTCCATTTGCAATGTAACATTGTTTATCATTTTACCCCCGAGCTATATTTGCAATGCAAGTGTCACTAGAGAAACATGACATGGTCTTCCTGGGAAGCATGGGGAAGGGGATTCCCTCAGGCTATTACGATAATGAATCACGAAGACAATGACAGTTTATGCCAACGCCAAATTGTAAGTGACCCTTTCATGTTTCACTTGAACTGGTTCATATAACAATAACACCGTTAAAATACAATCGATTTTTTACAAATAGTCGCTTTTCTGAAAGATGGCGTTCTTGTGAATTCCTTTTCAAACATTTCCAGTCCCATATGTCGTGTGAATTCGAATGCAGTAGAGAAACAAATATTACTTGTAATATTTCCAACAGAAATTCTGGTTTACCTAAGATGTGAGTTTCTCATTTCATGCCAAAGCTTTGCAAGCAAAATATCAGCATATTATATCATGGTGTGGTTGCAATTTTTTTGTTTCTTGTTGAAACGATCAAGGAAGAACGAAGACACGGAGCTTGGGAGATGATGTTTGCCCAGGTACAATAGGATTACACATCTTACATCGACTCTTATAAAAGGATTAAAGGATCTGTGTCATGCAGAAAGAAGTTCACCATTCAAACCTTCTTTTCGGTATTTTGGGAAAATATTTTGATGCGATTTTCAAGCCTTTTATAGATCGTTTTGGTTTTGCTTCATGAACAGCGACTCTAACTGTGTTGACAGAAGATTGGAAAGGATACCTTTTGACAAGCCCTTTGTTCGATCTACCGACCTCTGAGCGGTAAGCGGCTCAACTCAAGAAACTACACTCGCAGTCGCAATCGTTTTCTTCAAAAGTGCATGATTAAAGAATTAATTTGGATGAAGAAAGTTGAGCATGTTTCAGCCTTTGTTACTTCATTCTCCTCTAGAGTCGTGCGCTTGTAAGGTGTATGAGTTTTGTACATAATTATTATGTTATGTTCATTACATGCCTTCATCTGTCAAAAAAATCGACGTAAATACGTACACGGCGTTTTCTGAATGATCATTTCAAAGAAGTGATTTACTCACCAAAATTTGTACATATGAATTAACTCGTTGTTCATTCACAATTCACGGCCTCCTTTTGTGTTTTTTTTTCAATAGGCCAAATTTCCACTGAAATGAATATTGTTATTACCTGATTAATGTCGACTCAATAAGCACACAGAGGTTTGTTCTCTCCAAAAGTATTATCTTAATTCTGTCTTACCTGAGGATTTTTTTCATCTAGGAACCTTGGTTAAGTACATGAGAAATTATGTTAGGTTTTGCAAACCATCCATCATCAAACGTTTCCAAATGATGTTTGAGGTCATATGGTTGCCATATCACCGTCGATTCATCGGATCACCATAGCAAAGCTGAATCAACAACAGGCAAATCGTTTTCCGCTCAGCGAGTTTTTCAGTGCAAGTTTAAGTGTCATTCATTCATTCGTTTTCTAATTTGTAGTGCGATTAATTTCGGTATATTTATTATTTAATTCGCCAAGTTAATTAGTTTACTTTGGTCGGCTCATCATATTCGCTTAGGCGGCTTTAATTATATTTTAATCCTTCGCCTCACTATTGTATTTACGGCGGTTATTCTTGTTTAATACATAGTTAATAATTATATTAAACGAAGTACTTTATTCAATAGCATAAAACGGTATACTACAATATTCCGTTCAAAAAGGAATTAAGCATGTACCTAATTAATAAATACATATTCTGGTTTAACAGACCAACATGGGTTTAGGAATTTTTAATTATCCCAAATCTGAGAGGCGATAAAATAAAAAGTAGGGAAACTTCCACCGCACCACTTGTTCGATATGTATAATGAAATAATGAAAACTGTAGCAAAATGAAGCGTAAAATATTAAATGTGCAATACCTTATTCCTCATTCATTGCATGCATTACACTATCCTGTGAAATTTCCAGGTTAAATTTGAATGAGCATCCAGTCCAGTCGAATCAGATCAGATCACATCAAGCTCAACATCTTCATCCCATGATGACATTGAATTCCCCAGTATGGATAATAGCGGATCTTTTTCAGTTTGAGCTCTTATTTTAAAAAAAAGCCCCTTCATAAAAGCAACTGGAAAGGCATGGCATCAGTGGAAGATACAACAACAAAGTTTCTTTTGTGAGTCACACAAAGAATCACATGAATTAGATACATGTCTAGATTCTTTAACGCAATATTTAAACTTCATATGACGATCATGATCAATATGATCAAGGACCGTGCACAATGATAGTGAAAACCTTTGCCACATTTACCATCTCCTGTTTTCTTTATGTTCTTACATTACTATGAAGAGATTATGAGTAAAATCCTGTCAAGCGTTTTTCTGTCGGTGATTGAAAATGACAACAATTGCGGAAAGTAATCTCTTTTTTATGGAAAAAAAAATGAATTTGTCGTTTCCATTGTATGTCAATTCACATTACCCCAAAAATGATTGAGGTCTCTGTTTCTCAGTTTTGCAAGAAACCATTATGAGAAATGCACCAGATTATGTGGCCGAGAGACTTACATTTGCATTCGATTTTTAGAGGGGAACTAGCTTCATTTGTAAATGATAATTGAAGATTGATATTATAGTGATATCCACTTTAAGAAAAAATGTTCCTTCACTGCACTACTTTGACGTTTAACTTGCCGATTTTGCCTTCCTGGGTAACCTTCGTCAGACTCATATGTGATATCAAATTGTTCGATCAAGCTGAAAGGAACAAGAACTTGAGCCGATGTCATCGGCATCACATCATCAAAGTTTTTATCTGTTGAAATGAGCGTCTCTCTGGAAGTTACACTGAATATGTAGATACAGGTATCCCTTCTCAAGCAAACGCGAACACACATTTTATCAGTTAGTTTAGTTGTAGCGGCCGAAGTAAGATGACTAAATATTTTTTCAGGTAAGTAGTACATAAGTAATCGTGATCATAGTTCATGCAGCAAACAAACTGGGCATTCAGTGAGTATGAAAATACTCCCCATAAATTCTTGTATCGAAAAGATAATCCTATTCATTCAGCTCCATTGAGTAAAAGGTGAATGAATGAAATGATTATGTTCCTTATTGCAAAACTCCCTTGTCACATTAATGCCAGCTTTGTTAATAACAAAATAGTCACGAAACAAAACAGAGATCAAAGATCATGCTTGGAATTTAAAGCTTGTTAAAGTCGGATGTAATAATTGCCAGAAGTACATAGTTTATAGCTCATTTGAAACGTGAAGGATGCAAAAGTGACAATCATTTCTTGAAATCAACAAGAACAAATGTGTCAAAGGTCAATATGCATACATGTATTTATGAATTGAAAAGTTGTTATTAAAAAATAACAAAATTGTAGCGCTTGTTGTTTGATTCATTTTCCATGTCAAGGTCAAGTAACATAAGTATATCATTTTTACTCTCTATTCCATGCAATAATAAATCTAGAGATTGTATTTTTGCCTTACTGGAATGTCATTTCCATTCTTCCATGACTACATAAAATCATAAGTTAGGATAGGATTGAAAGGAACGAAACGATTGCCTTGAACTCTTGGCTTCTGTCGGGGTAAAATAAGATTGCTCTTAACCGTTCCTAAGCATTAGGAATGTCACCGCGAGCAATGTGTACCACGAAATAATGTACTTGTGACATACATGGAGCCAGGAGCGCCCCGCTGACAAACTTGGTTTTTGCAACCGTCATCAATAACAGAATTTGTGGTGGATTTAGAGAGTTTAAAAAATGGAAAATTGATCACACCAGGAACTTGGCTATCTTGTTTTAAGCATTCGTTTGATTACAATTTACTACAACAAACAACAATAGTTTATATTCTCGAGAGTCGTCCACATCTCGTTGGTTTTCAAAGGGCGGGTTTAAAAAAATACATCCATATTTTAATATTACCTTTCGAAAAAAGAAATTGTGAAATGGCCAGGTTGCACATCGGAAATGCTCATCTATTGTTCGCAGGCAAATGCACAAAGCCTTAAGCTCCAGAGGGAGTGACTCCATGAAGTCCCTCAGTATCACAAAGAAACCTATCTCTTTTTTCCTTTGGTGTTCGTGTCGTTGTCAATGAAATGTAAAATGAATGAGAGGATTGCCTCGCTCGCTCTCTTCTGAAACAGCATCCCAGAGAAAGGGAGAGTGCAGTAGTTTGGTTTTTCTATAATTCGTAAACGTTGTAGGGGGTGCCCGTATAATGATAAAGATGGTGATATAAAATTATGTTCGAGCAAATGATTCCATCTGCTTTTACTCACATCCCGTCCCGTGTCGACTTTTTATGAGGACTTTTGATGATGATGATGACAGGCGATCGTCATTCTCATTATCCCATTCTGGTATTTAGGTGTGCTCATTGCCATTGCTCACACAATTCCTTTTCACTGGGAGCGTTGGTGTGAAGTGAAGAGAAATATGTTTTGCAGTATTTAAATGGAAGAAAAAAACTCATCAACAGACGATTCAATATTACAAATTTTTAATAGCCACGTTACGTTTACAAATTAAAACCTTTTGGAGCTCTTTTTCTTACTATTTTACGTTCTTCTTGATCTTTCAAAAAAAATGCGCAAGAATGGAAAAAGTCGTCTAATGTTGCGACGCTCATCTCCGACGGAAAATACATTATCCTGCAAAAAATTGATATGTACTTCAAGTCATTACCTTGATTTCCCTGAGGAAGGCTCATTTACAAAGAGATGTGTATAACAGCGAAAAGATGCAAAAGTCGAATATGGATTTAACGAGCAACGCTTGAAAAAAGAACATATTGGCATAGAAGAAAAGTACACAGAAAAACGTTTCTTTTTTTTTCTCTGTTGAGTTGAATGAGAAAAGGGAAAAAGTCAGAGCCTTTTTATCAAGCTCATCCAACAACTTAGCATCTCTCTATATATTTTTGTAGTGATGATCATCACTTTTCCGGTTATTATTATAATAATTATAACCTTGAACACATATCCTTTTCAGCATTTTCACTCTTCTCAGCTATTATTATATCACAGTGAAAAGAGCTGGAAAGGATTCTTCGGGAGCACCGGAGGAAGTAAAGAGCATTATTCTCGTCATCATCATCATCACATGACACACAACGAAAAAAAAAGTGGAGAGCACACAACAGAACAGAACAGAACAGTGCAAAGTAAGTAAAGTAGTGGGAAATGTATGAGAAGCGAGTGAAAAGGAAAAAGTGGAGAGAAAGAGAAGGAGAAAAAAGCGAAAGGGAGGATTTCATATGTTCCTTTCATGTAGAGTTGCCCAACAGCGGGTAGACAATGATTCCAATGGAGAGATTTGGTTCCCTTTAGATCCCGATTGGTTTTTCTGCCCAAAATGAACAAGAGGAAGGCGTTTCAATCCAAGTCCGACCCTAAGGTTGGAAAATTCTCAGCAGCGCTTGCCTGCTCATGCTTTTCGTTCCTTTTTAAATCATGTGTCATGATGATCATGATGATGAAAATGTGAGGCACACACGAAAAAAATAATGATATACTTATGAACCCAACTCAACTATTACACAAGGTGAACTGAACACACACACCAGCTCTCTAACATTTTATTGCTCACATCACACCATCATCGCACGCATTCTCTACCGTGTAAAAAAGCGCACGAAGAAGCAAGAAGGCTTTTCTCTACAAAAAACCGTGAAGTACACATACCAGAATGAGCACACACACACGCATTCAATCCGTCGTCCGCACACACAGGCTTTTCAACGTCCCATGAGCGAGCAGCAAAGCAAAAGAAACTTTCCACACCGCATTCAATTCAAATCAAAATACGATCACATACATGCATCCACATCAAAATGTAAACCATCAGTTTGACGAGAAAATTCGTACCAAAATGAAGGAATTCATAAAAATTTCACTTTACATAAAAAAATTAAGAAAATAATTTGGAACTGAGTGTAAATTTGCTTAAAGCAAGTAAAATTCTTGTCTAATAGGTACATTAGTAAAGATGAAAAAGTCCTAGAATGCCCCTAGTTCTTGCACCTTAATACACGTTCAGGTGGATTGACAATTCTGTTTGAAGACTTTTTTTCTAAAATTATTTACGCGCATCTAAGTCCATCCATTCAGCTTCTACTTACATTATTACTCTGAAGCTAAGATTTTTGTTAGCCTTTGAATATAAAATTTACGTATGGAATTCCCGTCTCATTTTCATATTTGCCCGGCCGTCGGGTAAAAGCAGCTTCTCTGGTTCACCTCATTTCCCCTTTTTACAATATGCATACGAGTTTGCATTTGGTTTGATGATCCTCTTTCAATTTTTTCCCTTTTATGCCCGTAAGTTTATTTGCTTAAAATCATCCACACTTGGCAGCTATTTATGTTCTGGATGAGTTGATGATCGTCGCCGACATGATCATGCCTTATCAATACTTTGCCCCTTTCATAAAAAAGAATACTTTGTACCAGTGGAGTGCTCACATAAGTACCTATACCTTTTTCCAGACTCAGACATGAGTAAAGTACCATATCATCCCAGAGGAATGAATAAAATGAGCTACTCGAAGAAAATGAGAATCACGTACGAGTATCATCATCATACATAATAATGTAGAAGCTAAAGTGACTACATGGGAATAACGCCGGTGGTGTTTTCATATTCGATTTGGAAACAGGTTTAATGGATAACGGTTGAGATAAATTGGAAGTTGATTCTTGATCATCACCGCCATGATGGTACGACTCATTTCATTCGCCATTAGGTAAGGTACAGGTAGCAACATACCAAATCAATGGACAAAAACAATTTTTAATTGCAATTAGATTTTTATGAATGAAATCAGTTTTATGAAGGAAATGAGCAAAATTTGAAAAATTGAGACAAAATAAATATGTTCCAACAAACCCTTTTTCATAATTTACTACACCTATTTTGATAAATTTTCTACTAGAAACAACCCCATCGAAATTAAGTCTATATATTCATGTCATGGATACTTTTTAGAACATCAATGACTGACTTTATTTTAATTAAGCCTAATTTAATAATTTGCGTGCTCTATTGAAAAGTCACTTTGGCGTTGTCACATATAAGTAAATTCTGAAACCATAAATATTATACTAACATATGAAAAAATGAATCTTAAATGTTTTACTAAATTAATAATGAGAGCTAATCTGCGTGAGGAATTTCAACTAAAAAAAAGCATTGCTTTTGGGAATGTGCCTCCCTCCATTCTGCATCCAAAGAATGTAGCAAAGTTTAAGTAATTCTCGTAAAGCTCATCTGCCAAAAAAGGGGAGTTTCAGTGGATGCTGAGCTTGAGAAACGCACAGAGTGAACCACCAGTAAAGGTTTGGCATTAAAGTTAGACTGGACTGGAGAACATGGAAATGGAAAGCGGACATGAAAAGGTAACAACACAACCCAACACCTCACCTATCCAAAATCAGAATGTGAACTAACTTTACGTGAAGGGTTCATGTTACTTTTTTGTTGGATGCATGCCAAGATGGAGAGTGATTCAGGGATTGTTGAAGAAGACCCGTGTAAATTCTCTTCATTATCTACTTCGACCATAGTGCTAATCTCTCAGTTGAGCACTAGCTACACTTCTTTAGGGAAGCCAACATAAAGCAGTGTGGGAGGATTCACTTCATTTCTGTTTGTGATCGAAAGAATAAAAGATGCAGAGATAATGACAAAATCGGCTCGGCTCTCTCCTCTTCTGTCCTAATAAAAGTGCACATTGTCAAATATCTTGTAATACTCTGTGTCTGTGAAGCATCATCCCAACAAAACAGCTCAGCGTATACTCCACATCAAAACTAAACTACTTTCCAGTTTTACACTTCTTTGCTTGTGTAGTTCATGTCGAATGGTTTCTCCTGAATATGAAGAATTTTTTATGTGACTCCAGCGGACTCCTACATTCTGGAACTACATACTTTCTTCTTCGTCCCGTTTTGTCAAACCTTCCGCATTAAATAAAGCAAAACGGTCGTCACAAGCAGTTCGACTTCTTCATTATTCTCGTGTCGCTCGTAAGTCAGCAAAAGAGACTCTTTCTTTTGGCTTCCATGAAAGTCAGGAAAGGAAAAAGAGTGACGAGAAAAGCTATGGTTTTTTTTCCTTCGATCGAATTATACAAAAATACATGATTTATTCGCGTGGGACGTTAGTTTTGATTATGTCGGTATTTAATTTCGAGTTTACTTACTCTTTATACGAACGTTGGGGAAATTAAGAATTTTTTGAGTATTGTCACTGTCACTCGTGTGCCGTGAAATGAAATGCGTACATAATTGTTCATCGTACACTTTCATTGTGTGAGGTGATTTTGTAATCATTAACTCAATTGTGAATTGAGGACATAGAAAAATTTCTACATACTCACTTCTAACTTTTCGAATTACATTAATCTGTGGTCAAATAATTCAGTTCATAGAGAACAATGAAAGTGCTTGATATACTACTTGAGGAGGCCCTTTGAAGTTATTCGTGTGTACTAATAATGGCTACCAACATAAGCTTCGCATCCCACATGTTTTCAATGCCTCTCCAATTAACGTTATCGAGTAACTCTTGAAACTCGTCGCAATAAAATTCAAAGTGACTTTCCCGTGAATACTTGCAGTAATAAGTCATTTGTCTCTCTTATGAGATTAAGTAGTGACACAAGTCGAACGGATGCTACTTACCAGTTACCAGCTCATTTGTGGAGAGTATCAAGTCGCCCCGAACACGAGGACTCGGATTAAAAAAACGAAGGACAAAAGTATTGAATTATAGTGAATTCAACATGAATTAGTTTCAAAATAATGTGAACCATTAATTGTAAGTATCAATTACAAAATTATGCCAATCAGCAAAATTTCCATGTTCTTAAGCTAGGATTGTCTCTTGGAAGCTGGAAATAGTCGTTCTTTCAAGAGACGTAGACTTAAAGTGTGTGAGAAACGATTTTCTTGATGCTCATTCTTCCCAAATGCAAATGTTTTTTTTTTAAGTTTTTTTCATGCTGAGTAGACAAAATTGATAAGCTACTGCACGATTCATTCTCTTCTCGCAAAAAGCCATTAAAATATTGTGTGATTCTATTTAAGCGAATACTACTTTGTTTCAGCCAGTCATTCAGTGTCTCACCATCTTCGTCAACAGGAACGACGACAAAAGAAAAGATTTTATAATAGTGCACAGATTCAAAAACATTAATAAACTGTACAAAATAAGACAAAATGCTCACTACTGATTTGGGTGAGTAGGCAAGGGAGAATTCTCATGCAATCGTGAAATAAACCGTCGATTATTGAGGCTTTAAAATATGCGTTTAAAGATCATCAGTAGAAAAATAAGCATGAGCAAGACATTCAGATTAAGATTGCAGAATCGGAGATAAGCTTGGAGATGCAATTTTAGGCGCTTCTCTTCCAATTTTTGTTAATGATCATAAGTACTTTTGAAGACTTGAGTGAATTTAGCATTAAAACAGAGGATTATAATCGTGAAATATTTCTTCCCTATGAAAATGAGCGTTTCGGCCGTTGATGTTGTTGTGGAAGCGAGTGAGACGTAAACGCGTAATACCAACAGAGAGGAAAGACAAAGATTAAAAAGGAGTAGGAGAAGTGAAGTGAGAAAAGTACACTCCTTCAAAAATTATTGTCTTCAGTCAGTCAGTCAGTCGGTGTGGTGTTGCTTTGGGTTCAAGTGAGACAACGAAAAGGTTTTCTTCCTCTTCTTCGTTTTCCGCGTTTTATTACAATCAAAAGCACATTGAAGACGATTCCACTGATGGATGCGGTATTTGCTAGTCATTCAAAACATAGTTCATTTTACATTTTATTTAGTGGTTTGCTGAAAATAAGTGTGTGAACTTTGGTTCAAGAAAATTGGCTTTGGAGGGTGTATAAGATTCCACAAAAAAGTCGAACCTTTCATGAGAGAAAATGAAATGAACAAGAGCGAAAGAATACGGTTGTCGCCAGCTCAACGAAACCTTAACAAATTTTCAAGGAGAATACACTACTCACCCCAGCTGACACAAACTAATTATTTTCCATCGTGCAAATGCGTAAGTACCACTTTTCACTCCATTTTTGTTGGTAATAAAATGTTGCAGAAAATATGCTTGCTAAGGGTGCATTTCATTGCATGAAAACAAATAAAATGGCTCATATTTTATTGGTTTGAAGAAACAAAACCGTGATTCGTTAATTATCATGTTGCAGCAGAATTTTTAAAACGGACTCTTTCTGTACACTTCTTAAAATCTCTTCGTAAAAGTTCTGAAAAACATACAGTCGTACATGCATAGTTCATACAATAAAAAATAAAAAACAATGAATTCGAAAGAAAAAGATGCCATTTGTAAGAACATGAAAGGTGGTTATCTGGCTTTGCTTGAATATGAAAAACCCAAAAGGTCATTCAAAACACTTCCGCTTTACGACGGAATAAATTTAACGGTCATCTATTTCTAGTTGTTGGATTAACCTAACCTTTTTGTTGGAGTGATTCATTTGAAATCGAGCAAAAGGTGTTGCGTAATGAACAGTTTATTAGAATGAAATAGATGATGCGGGCGTACAATAAAAAAGTCCTTCTGAAAGAGCCAAATGGTAATTTTTGTCTTTTGTTGGCATGATGATCACGACGAACTTGAAATCTTAAACTAGTGATCAACAGATCAAGTCGTTAAGCGGTTCCAGCTTGGTAGCTATTATTATAGCGACGAGTTTTGTTCAAGATGAATAAAGCACACTTCACAGTATCAAATACTGGAATTGGAGGGAAAGATTTCCTAAAAATAAAAAGAATTTTTCCCTTTGATGCTGGTGGGCTGAAGTCTGTGCATAAAATTATTCTAAAAATGTATTCCCTTCTTTGGCACGTATTGTCTATCAGATTTCAATCTTTGGATGTAAACCGGAAGTCATCGTCCGTTTGTAGGATCAGAATCTTTTGAGCCCATCCATCCCACATGTTTGATTTCCACATCTGAGCTTTTGATAAAATAGAAACCACTTTGCTGTAGGCCACTATGTACCGATTTTTTGACCACGTGTGGGTGTTAGAGAAAGAAATGGTCGCACACGCTTCCAAAAGACGTCTTCATAAGCTCGAGCTTTATTGTATAAAAGCTTTTTCGTACTTTTCACAATCATTTTTTTATCAACATTACTCATCTTTCAAAAGCATCTATTGTTACTGGGCATGTTCTTGCACAAGGAATTGAAGGTTCCACCTGTGACAAGTCTTTGGAGTGAGTGACTCCGTGGGCTTAAGGATATCGTATCCAAATGCTATGTAATTTGAGAAGGAGGTAATAAAATGGGCGAGAACAACAAAGGACAGCCTACTACCCTTCAAATCTGAAGTATTTATGCTTGCATTCATTTCATCTTGCAGATTGCAATTGCAGATGGATATTATATATTTTTAATGTTTCGACTCACGACCCGCGTGTGCCCATGATGCAGTTATATTTTCTGCAACCGCAAAAGAGTAATGCCCCAAACTATAAAAATCATTTTCATTATATTCTACGGAAGTTGTCCGTCAAGCATTCGTTAAGATCACTACCGGTTCTTTCAATTCAGTTTCTTATTTCGTCTAAGGCTTCTCCCGACCCAAAGCGCAGATGAAATTTCGTTGGCGAAACAGTAAAAAATGCTGTAAAAGTTGAGCCTTTTTTGTTGACCACCTCTCTAAAGAAGTATTGTTGGAATGTTTTAGTAACTCGTAACTCGTAAATCGCATTGTTCTTGTTCTTTAGTTTCACGATGCATACATTTCTGGGCCATTTGTCTGTCTAACGTTGCAATGGTAATTATAGCGACTTGCGTCATTAAAACGTCTTGCATTTGTAAACTTTACCTTAATTTTTCAAGCCACGCTAAAATCGAACTAAAAACTTAGAAGTAGTTAATCATGTATGCACGCAGCGGTCAAAATTCACATTTCCCCTTTTTTGTTTCATCCCTCTCGTAAAATCTTTTTTGTAAGAAATGTTAAGCTAAACTCTTATTTACCACTTTACATACTTTGTTTCATTTTATAACGCAATTCTTTTACAAAAGTCGGAGCTTGAAAACCAACCAAAATCTCGTGTCCAAACGAGAAGCTGTAAGGCATTTTTCACGCTGATTACGAACCTGAAGTCAGTCAACAAAATGATACAAGTTTCAACATTTTATTTGATTTAAATTAACAAAAAACGACATTTTTGTGGTAAAATGATAAGTAGCTTTATACATATGCTTAAAAAGGTTGAATGCCAAAGTGGTGTTATATTTGAATTCAGCATATTAATTTACACCATTGTAATGAGTGTTTTGAGCATCCATCCACTCGACTCTGCATGTCGGCCGATGCTTATAACACATCAAATTTAAAGTATTAGGTCAACGTTGAATTATTTTAAATGAATAAAATTTTAAAATAAAAATTTCTTCGGTCGGTTAACTGATTCGTAATCACTGATTATTAATCAGAGGTCTACACACCATCTTTAGTCTATCCTAGCCTAGCGCTTAGAAAATATTGCGCTTAAAGGTGACAAAGGGTATATTATGGTAAGATGCACACATGCCATACTTTCTGTCTGAAATGAATTGTCAGTGCATTTTTATTTGCACTAACGGCTATTTTCTTTAAAAAGTAATATGACCTTGCTCTCTAAAATATAAAATATATGAATAAGTTTGCATTACATAAATAATGTTATGCATGTTATTATTACTTTGACGGGAAAAAACTATTAAAACTTTTACGACAATAGATAGAAAATCGTTCTTTTTGAAAATATGACTGCAGTTCTGGTTCTACTTACCTTAGATTTAAAAATGAATTTTAATTTCAAACATAGTTATTAGTGATGCAAAGGGGCAGAGTTTAGTTTGCACATTTATTTTTAGATGTACCTGCTATGAATAATCATGTTTTGATTTTACCGCGCCTACTTTCCTCTGATTTGTGATTTGTATGAGGTCACTCCTGTTCAGTATCAATATGACTTTTCCTTTCGGCTTATTCTACTATTTCTATGATCTCACCATTTTACAAGCCATTGCCACTGGAATTCCATTTTGTTCACAAAATCATAATTGTTTCTCACTCTGCACATTTTGTGTTTTAATGGTAGTAATAATATTTAGGAGATATAAAAACAATCAGAGGATGAAACAGTGCCGACAAGTTTTTTATTGAGACTTGCTTTTTCATATATATCGTCCACCCAAATAAAATTGCGGCTTTATTGATGTGTCCGATTTTTATAAGTCCAATGCTCGTGTCATGTTCTCACTTACCATGGCATCGACTGCTTAAAAAGTATACAAGACTTTTTTCTTTAATAATATCATTCCATATCATCATAAAATACGTCTTTGAAACCAATCAGTATCGCTTCATCATTTTCTCGAGTTACAGTTTTACTGTAAAATAACAGCACACACATAAATATACGTACGAACATAATTCTCCATTCGGATAGAATTTAATCATGTGTATTCCGTGGTGGTGTACATAAAAAAAGGGAAGAAGGTGACCATAATGATACGTGACGGACGATGGAGATGATGAACATTTTTTTTATTATTGTTGACTAGCAAAATGATACTTAAATAAATTTCAATTTTCCTCTTCGCCATACGAACCAATAACTGAATGTGGATTGTACCACTCATATTTTTATGACACTAGTTATTATTATGTCGTCTGCATGTAAAAAATGAAAATGGATACCAAAATCTCTAAACGATACGATGTGATGTTATAATACGCTAACAAGTTTATTATTCTTGTAACGAACAACATTTCTTTTATTAGCTAGTTTACATACACCATTTGTTTCCTTAAAGAGGGACATAAACTAAAACGCTTATAAGTAGTAGCGTCACACCAAACACTAGCAATAGCCGTAAGCAAGTAGAAGTGCTTATTAATCTTTTGGAATCGAATTCCCGTCTGCTCATAAAGTTTCAGAGAAGTCTTTCCAAACTAAATCAATCATACGTGAGTTTTCAAACTGTAAAATACTTACTTATACGATCATGATAGTTTTGGATAGCGATGGATAGCGTGGCGATTCTTTTCAATTGATTAATGCCAATCAGTAATTTTGTAATAGTAATTGTAATTGTAAGTACTTTTAAGCCATGCAATTATTATTGCATTGTGCATTATGAAGAAAACAAAGTTTTTCCTACCCGTCGCATTCTTTCAATAAGTATGGCACATGTACATGATGCCGGCATGGATGATGATCCTTGTCTTTAGTCTTACGAGTCTAACCTTGTTAAGACTGACAGTCCTAGTCCTGGGCACCGTTCAAAATCCATTTCGAAAGGCAAAAAACTTTTCACGCCTTCCAAACGAATATAAAAATGAAGGTCTCCTCACATACTTGAAACTCATTTTTGTGGCATTTGAGATCGTAAAATCCGTTAAAAAATTAGCTAAGAAAGATGAAAGGGATTATGTTTTTTTTTGCATTTAAATAATATGTAAATATTTTAATACGCACCTTGAAGATGGGATTTATAGTCGTGCAATAAACAACGCGAAAAATAATAGCCCATCATTAAAATATTGTATGATCGTACGACTTAAAATCTTTAACAACGTCTAAGTCTTTGAGGATGCTAATAAATGGATGTTTTTTCTGTTAAAACTGGTACATAAAATCAATTTCGCTTGCATCACATGCATACCTACATAAGTATACATGTATAGAATAAATACGTAGATAACTGCACGAAAAACATTGTTGCCCATAAAAACAGATGGATAGTATGGATAATTTTTGAAAGCTGCTTTGATTGCTACGAGGAAAGCTATAACTTAAATTGTAATTTCATGGTTAATATTTTTGCAATCTCTTCCCCATTGCTCCGTTGGCCTTCCCTTTCTTTAGAATGCGTTTGTCTTGTCATATGAAACACTGTTACATTGTTTAAAGGGTCTTGCAATGGACATTTTATTTCATTTGATTAGGAAGAGTTTATTATTATTATTTTCTTTTGCAAGGCTTTTCTCGTTGGACCTCCTACTTATTGCTGCGACAAGTTGTCCATTTAAACAAAACAATAATTGCGGAAACATATGCTAGGTCCAAAATTTCATTTAATTTCTTAACAAGCAGTTATACTGGGAAATGTTTAACTGTTTTTAACGAATTTGATTTTTTCCATGTCATATTTGGCATGTTGACATGTTGTCGACACGACGCAGAGATGTCAATGGCTTACAAAAGGTATTACACTTTTTCAGCATCAAAATGTATGTGCGCATGCAGGTAGGCATGAATTTTTTGCGATGCACAATAAGGAAAGGAGGAAAAGAAGTAGTAGGAAACAAATTATATATTTATGTAAAATCATATTTTACTTGAGACAAAAACTTCCCGGAGGAGTCTTGTAAATCAGAAAAAAGGTTCGTGAAACAGAAGAAGATCAAACAACTAACAATATGGCACAAGGTTTTTTAGGGGGTTTTCAGTTCTCTTAAGAGCGACCATCAACAAGAGGGCATTTTTTTATTTGGTTGTTTGCTTGCACTGGCATGAGATGAGATGGTAAGAAGAAGGATCTTGTTGTATCACATCCCATTCCCATCATTGTCATTTTTTTTTCTGGTTCAGTCAGAGAGAAGTAGGAGAAGCATTCCAAAAACACAATACTACTTACTTCTTCTGACATTCTGATCCTCATAAAGTTAATAGAATTCTGTGTTGTGTTCCCCCGAGCAAGTCAAACTTTTTGTTTGTCATTATTATTCTTGTGGTTTTTTAGTTTGCCCCAACGAAAAGACTAATGATGATGATGATCACTTCTACACTTCCAGTTGTCTCTTTCTCAAGTGCACGTGGTCCTGACTAAACGTAAATTAGAATGTAGTATGGCTTGGATGGATGTTTGTTGTCATAGTAGTGATAATATTGTGCTTTTGCTTTCCTCTTTTTGCCCTTTCCTCTTTCACTTGTTTCGAGATTTCCGTCTTAACCACGAAAACATTCTCTCCGGTTTCATTTACCCCTTTTTTGTTTTTTCATCTCTGAAGAGGCTCCTCAATTGTTTGCATTTACATTTTAATGCATACTATGCATATAGTATCCTTGACTTTAATATCCTCTTTGCATTAAAGGCAAAGTATTCTGCCTGCTCTTTCGTACTTTCTTCGATCTGTACGAAATTCAACGGAGACACACGGTTTCAAAGTTTTCACCGTGTTCCTTCATCATATTTTCTTAACTTGTGAAATTAAGTAGAATTAATAAACATTGCGAATCTGAGAATTCTTATGTCAAAGAATCATCATGGATTACTAAAAACATTTATCGTATTTTGATGATTTCACTGATTATCAATGATGTATGAGTTTGTTAAAGGCGGTAGTTTTTAATGCAACCTTTCTATGTCCCTATTCATTGTTTGTTTGGTTTGTTTGTTAATAATGCGTGCATGCCTGGTCTTATTGTTAAAATAGATTTTTCAACATGACTTAATGCGTGAATAATAAGCAATGATATAACATTATTCATTTTTATTCATGAGTCTTTCTTCTGGCCATACTTGAAAAAAGAAAAAAAATCATGATGCAGAAAGAGGAATTAGAGCACAGCAGGTTACATATTTGTAAGTTCAAGTTCCCTAAAAAGACAATGTCGGTGGAAGCATATAATTTCATGTTTCTTCCCACCCAAATCCGAATAACTCGACGGCTTCGAAATGTTCAAACATCGTCTTATTGTGCATATATCTTCATTAATAAAGCTGCTAAACAGCCATAATGACGTAGCTGAAAAATGGTTAAAGGCGAGAGAGTTGTTTTCAGAATACTGTTTTTAATGTCTGCCAAGTTCCATAGGCTGTCAACGAAAATAGATCCTTGCACTTGAACCCACGAATTCTGAACATGAACATCATGACAGCATACATTAATGAAAAGAGTTCGAAGAGGCTTGTCGAATGAGCTATCTTAAGCTATGTTCTATGGAAAACAAATTAACCACCCACGGCCGTTGACAGCAAACAAATTAACAAAATTAAAATAATATAAATACTCAACACTTCAAGGGCTTTCGGAAAGGCTAGTACAAGGTATGTTTTGTTTGGAAAAAAATTAATGGTTTCCAGCCATTAACGATTAAATTTTAGATAAACTGCCTCACTAAGTTTTATTAAAAGTCATAAGCTTAATGTAAAAAAATTCAACCTCTGACCCTCCCGGTAATTTTAATGCTCGAAAATTCTGAAAAGTTATACTTAGGTGTCGTCTACAGTACGGAAGGAACCTTTGTTCCAAATTTGAGGTGATTCGGTGACCTCTTTTCGTTAGAGAGTTATCATCTGCACAGACGGGCAGGCACACAGACAACAAATCGATCTCAATACTCCGCTGATGGCTTCAGATACGTAATAAATGGTGCACTATAATATTATAGCAAATAATATTGTGTAAAATATACACAGTTGAAGTTTTAGAGGAAACACACGGACAAAAAAGACAGTTCCGTTCCGTTCCAACATTTCCATTCGTCTATTTGCATTGAATCGTAGTAGTACTTCAAATGGCTCTCTCCCTTTATTAATTGCAACTTGTCCCTGAGAGACCCCCTCTTGAAGAGTAAAAACGTTGAAAAGAGGCCGGTCCGTCGGAGTCAGTTATCAGATCATTCAGTTCATCATGACACAAAATGTATGTTTGCTCTGAACTAACTTCAAGGGAAATGTTTTGGCTCCTTTGAAACTTCTGTAGAGAAAAAGTTTGCCAATGTAATGGTTAGAAAAATCTAAAAAAACATACACATGCTTATGTATTTTGTTGAGTTTACGTGTTTCCAAATAAAAAAACGGAGCTACCAACATTTTGCCCTTTTCCAAATAAAAAGAACACACAGTTTGACCAAAAAGATGTTTTTATGAAGACATGCTTTTGAAGTGTCATGAATACAAGAGAAGCATAGAAATATGTAGTCGGGTAGAAGATGGTCTGGCAGTACGCCTACCATTATGTAGCGTCCTTTATGTTTGGGTTGCTATTTCTAGTTTACCTGATTGAAACATAAAGAGGCACTAAGGGCATCTGATAGATGAGAGATATTAGGAAAGGTATTGAGTGGGTGTAAGCTTGTTACATGTCACATCAAAGAAAACTATTTTTACTCCGTTTGGTCAGATAGTCCTTACATTTAGTCAACACAAAGTCATTTACACGAGTGCGCGTAATAAATAAGACAGAAAATGTTTTTCTGGAAAACATTGTTGAGGAGTCTGATGGTTAACAATTTTATGGTAATTTAGTAATTTTTGTAGGTATAATGTTTTACTGCTGCCTTCCATGCAATGTTCTTGAGAATTTCCCTGACTATGACTCCAACACTTTTCTCAAAGTGAAAAGCTAAGTGAGAGGCGAGAGGCATGCTTGGCCGTCTTGTGTGGGGGAAGGCGAGACATGGTCCGAACTTTTGGATTATGTTTCGTGACAATAAGATATTCAAACTAAAAAATTCTGATGGACGCAAGTAATATCATGTAATGTTCATGTACCAATCGTCGCCAACTGTCAAATGTTGACCTGCTGTATTTGCAGTGCGATAATTTGAATGTTAGTAAGTCTTTTACTGAAGTTATCGAGGAGGTTTCTAAAATCATTTTTCGTTCAAGCCATCTTCATTTCGGGAGCAGCATGCACAAGGACCCAACTATACGATACTGACAGAAAGATTATATTTTGCATGAGTAACGGAAATGGCCATTCTGTGAAAAGTAAACAAAATGCTTGATATTGATAAACTGGTCTGGCTCTGTTCTGGTTCCCCTCTTTCCTTACAATTTGTACTACCCTTTTTTGTATAAGTTCTTGGGGTGGATATAATGTCGTTGTGTAAACCACCGGGATATTTTCTCCTGTAAACACACAGAAGTAATTTTCTATATCTCTACACAATTATCCAATTTCCAGTTTATTCCGATTCCATTTCCCTTTTGAGAATTAAACTCAATTTTTCTACTTAATTTGATGGCACTTTGAAGAGGTTTCTTCATGCAGGGATAATAGATTAGTTTATACTTCCTCAGTCCAAAAGAGTTTGCATTTTCAAGTTTGAATGGTGATGTGAGTAATGGCGATGCTCACTGCTATCTTATGATTTGCACGTTTCTCTGGTTGCTTCGCTTGAGCCGCTATGATGTAAGCGTTACATAATGAAATTTGACATAGAACACCATTCCATTCACTCTGCGATTATGCCTTTTCGATGTTGAGAAGACTGCCCAAAATTCAATACTTTTTTTCGCACGAATCACTAAAATCTGCTTGTATTTTGTGAAGAAAAAAATCGGCTGAAAAGATGACATTCGTTTTCAGCCCTCTGTTTGCCTCACTAATCGTAAGTAAGTCTCACCCACAAAATTGAGAAATAGAAGCTATTGTGTAGCTGGGTAAAAATGGTTTTCACACAGGTTTGTAATTTCCAGTCAGCTATTCATTGGAAATGGGTTAGAATGGGAAAGTCTCTTTTTTTTTGAATTGCACTGTTTGAGATCATAAGATGATGTAGCATGAGATTGTGCTTTGGAATTGACTTTTTTAAACCATTGTACTCTGCGTTTTGCCTCGAAGGAAATAGCTAAAAAGCTGTAATATGTATGATGAACAAAAAAGAGTTTGCCTTGCTCAGCACCACAACACGACCGCTTTTTTTACTGTTGTGCAGTCGAGTCGACGAGTCTTGGAAGCCTTTGGATATTCTTTGGCTTTTGCCTGCGTAGGGAAAAAAATACCTACTTTTGAATTGAATTTGTTCATTTCAAAGCGTGATTTTCCCTTTTTACAAGTGGAGTTTCCTATTCTGTTTCTCTCTTACCGCATTTTCGTTTTCCGGCACAGCTTTCACATCACAGATTTTTTTCCTCTCTAAAGAAGAGGAACAAAATATAATTGTGGGTTTTTGTCGAGGTTAATTCTTTGCACAAAAAGATTTTATTTTCAGTTGCACTAACTGCGAAAAAGGGGGAAGCAGGAGGAAAGTGAGAAAGGGTACGAGTCTATTATGTTCGGAAGCAGTTCTTTGTATTCGACGAAGAAAGGGAATAGAATTCAAAGTAGAGAAGTGGTGTGCTTCGCTCCGGCTCCACGAGGTCTAAAATCTTCTCTGAAGAAAACATAAATGGACACGCAATCACATGAGCACTATATGAAGTCGACATCCCATGGCCACCTTTGTCATACATTGTTGATTAAATTTCTTTGAATTGAGTAGTGTTTTAATTCCATTTTCATTCTTTCCTCGTCTCCTCAACCAAAATACTTTGTTGAAAGGGGCAAACACAAGAGAAAACTTTCTAAGTACATCTTTATTTGTGAGAATGATTAAACGAAATGTCAGATTGGATAAGAAGTGTTTAAATTCAAACTTAATAGTTGCAACCCTTTAACTTTCTTTTGAGTAGTTTTTATATACTTATATCTAATTCTAACTTTTCATTTCTGTACTTTTATTTTTTTCAGACTTCATTGGAACAGAGAAAAACTAAATGAACTTCTGAGTTTCTACAATATATCGGTATCGATGATGACATCAACACAAACTGACAATCAACTCGATCCCATTGAATGCATCCAAACTGAGCCTCCACCACCTTCCCCATCAATTGTTGATGACGGAGGAGCAGTGGAAGAGGAATCAATGGACGAAGAACACTTGTTTCACTCTGGTCAAGAACCAGGTGTGGGAGAAAGGGAGGATATGGCCAATCCGGACCAGATGAAACCTGGTGAAACTTCCAAAAGTCAGCTCTTGACATTCTCGATTGCAAAAATTATGGAAACTGAGCCCCAGAAGAAAGCCGGAACGAATATGGGCGGAGGTATTGTCATACAAATGCACGGTGGCGAACCCACCAAATTGGAGGAAAGACCTCGGAGTGATGAGAGAAAACTCATCAAAATAGACAGTGAGTCCATGGATTGTGACCTCAGGCTAGCGAAGAACAATGAGAGGAATTCGACAGTTAATTTGAACAAATCCGCCGCAGCAGTAAAGATTTCCATTGCCACAGCAACGGATTTGACAAAATCAGAAGGAGTGTTTCACGTTGTTGGACAAAACAAGCCAGGAAGCAAAACGACTACAAGTCTTCTTGAAAACAGTACAAATAAACCGGATGTTTCCATAGATCTTGACGCGACGGCAGATGAAAAATTTGAATCGGCGTTCAGGAAGTACGTTCCTTCTCAAGTGATGTCAAACTCTGCATTTCGACAATGCACTGAGAGATTAATCAATTCAGAGTTGTTGCGGTACTACCCACTTCTTTATCTCAATTCTTCGGCAAGTGCACCGCAATATTTAGCTGCTGCTGCGGCAGCAAGTGCTGGTGCAATTCACCCCCATGGCTTCCCTTCCTCGTTCTATGCGACAGCTTACATCAATGCAGCTAAGCAGCAGCTTCATCATAATCATCACGGTGCAAATCAATCTCAAATCCCAGTTTTTCCTGCGCAATATTTAAGGCAATTTGCTGGCATCCATCCACGATTACCTCATGCAAGTCCAGCTAGTTGCAGTAACAACATCAATCATAATAAAAATAGCAACAACAACAACAACAACAATAATAATAATAATAATAACGTTTCGCCTTCAAAGAAAATTGGTCATGAGGATGTGACTAAAAAATCTGGATCCGTACAACAGCAGTTAAGTTCTCAACTTTCTTCCACCATGCGAATTTCTACGTTGAAAGGAAGAGCTTCCACAAGGGGTGCCATCTTAAATAATTATAGTGGAGGAGCGCACCGGTCAGTAAACCATGGGTCGTTTGGTGTGCACAATTCTCATCATACCTTGAATCAACACAAATCCACTTCGTCATCCCGCTCAACAATCCCATCAACTAATCACCAAGTCCTCAATTATTCCACCAGTCAACTTTCACCAGCTCCCATAATAGGAAATGCGGTACCTTTCGTTGCAGACCCGCAGAATCCAAAAGGGTCTGGTAAGCTGACGCCTGAACTGCCATCAACAATCAATGGTAATAATCCAATGAATATTCAAGTAAGCAAGAATTGTGGCGGTAGTAGTAGTGGCGGTGGTGGAGGCTGTGGTCTAACCGCAGCCTCCTCAGCGAACCCCACCAACTCGGTAAATAATAATATTGGTGGTATTGGTGGGAATAGTGGAAGTGCTCCCAGTCTACTCCCATCTCCGTCGGGTGGTTTGAACAATGCAAATAGTAGACGGACCGGCCTCATTGTCCGGGAGTACTCCAACAGGCCCCATCAGTAGCAATAGCAGCAGGGATAGCCTCAACTCGCCCAATTCTTCATCCGGAGGGGCAAGCAGTGGACATCACCTCATTTCGGAGAGACTTTGCAGCAGCATCTCCCCAACGAATACATCAATCTCTAGCAATACTAATAATAATAACATGAGTACTAGCAACAATTTAAACAACAACGAAGAAGTAGTAGCTGCAACCATAAGACAAAATAATTTGACTTTTTCGAACTCATCAACATTTCATGCACACCATCATCATCATCACCCTCACCATCATCACGCTCATCTCAGTTCGAATCCTTTACCGAATCCTCATCATCAGCACATGCAGCAACAGCATCATCATCGTTTTGGCGCTTTATCTCCAAGCCCGTCATCAGTGAATCCTACTTCAGGAGCAACTCACTTTCCACCATCAATTGGTCTTGCGGCAGCGGCTGCGGCCGCAGCAGCTCTTAACAGTCCAATGTCTCATCATCATTCCGGTCACAGCCCAAGTTTCATCAACCCTTTTGTTCTCACCCAATCACATATCACGTCTCATAATCCTCACCATCAAAATAGTTACACCAAGTTAAACTTGCTCTAACAAGGTTTTCTATCTACAAGAACAAGACGTAGTAGCCGGGATTCTATCTTCTACACTACAGTCTGTATCTAAGTACATTTGTTTCTATACTATATAGTAAATCAGAGCGTTCCGTTGATTTTGCCATCATTAATTACCATTTGACTCAACACTCATATTACCACTAATGAAGAAAACTTTCACCAACATTTACAAACTTACAAAAAAAAACTTTGATTTACTAAACTATGACAAATAGTATAAGCTTTTAAGCGCATTTTCTCTCAGAAACATTCTTTTTCCAGAGTTATTGTGCTGGAAAGCAAGATTATTTTTGGTTTCCATATAAAAATAAAATGTTTCCGGTGTTATTACGATTTTCTTTGAAGAGGTGTCTGCGTCTTTTCAGCCTCCTTATGCCTTCTTTTGCTTACGGTTCATGGTGAACACCATGTATTTGACTTAATACTGTAGCCGGGATAGAGGAGGAAATAAGAATTCACCGCCATTATTTAGCATATTATGACGGTTAGAAATAAATCCAAAACATAACTTGTTTAAATTTTGAGCAATATATTACTGAAATGTTCTATCGTATTATGACAAAAAGAAAGTATAAGTTAATCAGCTAATAATCTCGCGTATAATAATTGTATAAAAATAATTAGTTAGAAAGCATCATGTAACCTTCTCTGTGTAAAGAAACGTTTAGCCTAAAGCTTTCATTAAAAATAAAAATTGTGCAGCTCATTTTAACATTCCAGTTAAATATGATTATTGTCGACCAGTCTAATTTGTAAAATAAAATGTACTTATCATAATGAATGCTGTGTAATTTTGTCAGTGTTCTGGAAATATAAGAATCGTAAGCACATGGTCTTAAACCAGATATGTGATTTAAATGTAGTCAAGTCAAATAATATTTGTGCTCTCCTTCAGGAGTAATTTGAGTTTGTTAAGTCTATGTGAACTCGACACTCTACGCTAAGAAATAAATTGAAAGCGCACACTCGTTGGTTTGTTCAGTAGAAAAAACTTACAATTGCAACAATAAAAGTCATTCAGCAAACGATTTTTTTTCGATTATTCATTGGGAATACACTAAGTTATTATACCACCGCATAATAAAATCTAACCTTGAAAGCTTAATTGTGAATCACATTTTAATCGAAAATCGGTCATACATAAATACAATACAGGGTCACGCATCTGAATTTCATGTAGGATCAATTTTTTTTCTCGATTCATGTCAAACTTTAGCATCACTCTAATCCTTCAAATCGGCTTATGAAAAATTGCCCTGACAAGAGTTAACAGGATTAGTTATTTGCTCCTGAGGGTATTTCCCTTGTAAAGCGGACAAAAGGGAATGCAATGAACAGGCTATTTACTCGTCCATTACAGCTACAACTTACATCATTCATTTTTTTCATACGTTTTGAGGGATGCCTCACCAGGGTCGGGTCGAGAAACCACTGTTGAAATTCTAAATAAAAATATGTAAACATGTAACCCCCATGTATAAAAACGAAGTATAGTAGAAGGAAATTATGGCCAATATCAATCAATAAGTAAATTTTTTTTGTTTGCAGACGTGAAAAGAAGTTAAATACTTCTATGATTGAAGTTTGTTACATAATTGCAATGATGGTTGTCATTACACTCAATGCCCCAGAGTGACATGGAAGAAAAAAGATTGCAATTTCTTACTTATTTTCCCCTCAATTCAAAATCATTACTCTTTGGGCTTTACTTCTGCGTACACATGTACATTTTTCAAAATGTTATTTCAATTAAATTTTCATAGGTATATTCATTGATACTATTTGAAAGAAATTTAGATGTCAGTGGGATTATTTCATCAAGCACAGTTCAACTATTAAATGGGATGTTGATCTTATGTAATCCCTATTAAACCACTTTTCATTCGATTCCAACAAAACCCCTTCAAATGGTAACATTCAGATTGAATATATTTATACATATAATTGATAATTGATGTAGCAGCTAATTTTCGGATACAGATTGGATTGGGTTTGGAAGCAGCACGCACACTTTTCAAGAATCAATGTATCTGCTTCTGCACTTTACCTGTGTGTATGTATATGTGTGTGTCAGTTGACTACTTCAATCATTTTCCCATTTCCAGTGAGTATGTTGCATCAGTTCACTATCATCATCACATCACATCACAATCAACTTGACAACACAATAGTTTGTGGAAGCCATCGAATCTAAGTTTCGATATTGCGTCCTTATTTATATCGTATTATTTGTAGTTGGATATATTTTACGGAGAAGAGGCACACACACACCACCGCTCCATTAGAGCGTAACCAACAAACCCTTGTCCTTTTCCCCCTTACAAAATAGCTTTTATGAGTGCGTTGAATAGGATGAAAAGTAGGCAATAAAAAGGTCGGATGTTTTGGAGGATCCGGATCACGTATTTGTAAAAAAGAGCAGATAATAGAGCACGGAGAATATTATTTGGAAACGTAAAAATCTCAATAATAACCCTGTTAGCAACGGATGATGAGCTGTGGTAGGCTTCTGATTTATGACGGCTTTCATTTATTTGGATGACTGATTTATTTTCTCCTCTCACAATCACCAAACGTTGGTGAGACAAACCCTGTAGGAGTGCATGATCACCATGTTTACTGATCACATTCGTAAACAAGCACTACACCCGCATATAGCATGGAGAAATGAGGTCTTCTCAAAGTTCACGAACATGATTTATTTTACCATTTTCTACCAAATTGTTTTCATCATTTCCATTGTAAACATGAATTGGAGTAGCAACACTTTATGAAATGTGTGAAAATTATGATGGATTTATTATTTATTGGCTTAGATATTCATTATCATTTTCATTTTTCGTGGCTATCACAATCAAAGATCCCAATAACGAACTCTTAACTCGATGTCCATCATAAGTAGTATTTTGAACAAAAGCAATCGGCAATCTGTAATCTGTATTCAAAAGGAACAACAAATTATGCAGAAATAGCTTGTACCTAGGAACCATCATACATTGACTGTTTAATACAATTTTTATTTTCATAGGAAACATGAAAATTATGTTTTTAGAGAGAATGAATTAAAATGTCAAATTTTTATTCACATTTTTGTTCGCTGTATTTCCCTATATCCGGATCCATTATAGGGATTTTGTAGAGTTATACAAGTATACGCAATGTGCATGTATGTAATCGTTTTTGCTTTCATTACAATCCCAAAAAAAAACTGAAACATATTTTTATTCTCATCCACTGTAAAACTACTTAAACTTTTCTTCATATGTCACTTCCAACCAAATTGACGGTGTGAAGAGTGATGATAGCAAAAGGCAAATCAGTCAAACATAAAAATGCATAGCGTTTATATATTTAGGTATTCTCAAAAATACTTATAAGTATGCAAGTGCGCAAAAGACCACAAAAACGGAACTATTATTCATTTTCGAGTATTTTTTGTTATGCTCAAATCGAAGAATGCTATATAAGTAGGTATACACTACAGATTGATTTTTTTTGTAATTTATATTCATAAATTCGTAACACCATGTAGTAACCATTCATCCGTTGAACAAGCGGCAAAAAAAAACCCCGAGTTTTCCGTAATCTTCAAGGGTAAAGAATAGTTTCCAGCTCAATATGGGGGAATAATAGAGCTAATATGCATACCAATATTGTCATCGTCATCAAACGTTTTCTTTTAAATGGAGGTGTCAAACCGTGAAATTCTTTGTTATTGCATCGATTTCATCTTTTTGCTCCTATATTTTTATCACTCACTCAGTCTGTTTTTTCTCCTTTTCTGCCCGCAATTCCTGATTTTGTCCATATATCAATTTCAAAAATCATTCATTGATGTTCAGAGTGCGAATGCTATTTGATATTTGTAACATGAATGAATTTTTAGAGAAACCGAAGAACACATCCATTCAGAAGTAGTAAAGTAGCTAGAACTTGCGGGGGAAACTAATGATAGGCTGAAATAAAATATTTTATTAAAATTTTCAGATTAAACAGTTCCTATTTTGTAGTGTAATTAAGTTTTTTTCAATATTCCAAACAAAAAAAACCTTTCTTTTGGATTTCTTTCGTAATTATTTTTTTATGAGACGAACGAACACAAAATTTCATTTTCCTTTAGGTTTCTTTGTAGAATAAATTACAATGTAGTGAATCATGCTCATATTCGCATAAACTGAGTTTATTTGCACCAAAGTTTGTAGTGAAAAGAGATAATGAAAAAGGACTTTTAGTTCGTGTAACAACAATCCAAGTATGTACGTACTTTCTTCTTTTTTCCATGCTTCAGTTTCTGCGCCTGAAATAGAGAAGCTTTTTTGAACAAAGTCACTTTATTCTTCTCTTTCTCTCCCACACTCGCATTGTTATTATTTACCTTCTTCATTCCAAGTTGGATCTCAATGAACAGCAAAAACTCGAAATAAGTACGAAAGGGAAAAAGAAAAGTAAAATGTAAAAAAAAAGATGAGTGGAATCATGGAAATGCCCTGTGCATGGTGTCAACCACGAAGAACAAGTCACAAAGGACATATGAATAGAGAAAAGGAGTGATAAACAACGACGACAACGAGTGATTCCGTCCAGATCAATTTGTTTTTCGAATACAATGAAGTGACAAAAAACCCTGGTAAGAATCAGACCATTTTAAAATTAAGAAGTTGAAACTCAAAGGACTTAAAGGAGGCAGAGTAATGCGAGCATAAAAGAAGAAACAAAACTTTGTTTTTGTCGTTGGAGAGAAAAAACCCTTTTAAATTGAAATTAAAGTAGGCCTAAAAATGCGTCTACCTACATTAGTGCCTGTTTACATTATGGCTTTTACTTATTTCAATCTGCTCATGCATTACCTCTTTAAAATTTTCTTTCCCCGTTCACAATCATCACCATCAGATCCCTTCTTATACACTTGCTTTTGTGCTTATGCACTAAACAAAAAAATGAATTTGACTACAAAGCTTTAAAGTCGCTTGAAAAAGCTTTCTCCATAATCAAAATCACTCGGTTTCCAAAAATCATAGCACCCATCACCCACCACGACCGTCATCCGCATGTAAAATGTTGTCGCCGTTGTTTGTTTGTCATCACGAGCATCGAATGCAGCATAACATGACACACCAGCCAGCCGATGAGGATAGATCAAACAGCACCATATAATCACGATTCACGATCACGACCACAGTCATCTCTATAAATGCCACCTTTCATTTTGATTAGCGTTGCGTTGGTGTTGGTGTCGGACGTACACGTCCATCTGCTTTATTCCAATAATACTTGAGAGTGCTACCAACAGGCAGAAATGGAAGAGAGAGAAAGAGAGAAAGAGATGGACCTTTTTGGATCAATCAGATAAAAAAGTAAAAGTGAAAAGAGACGAAAACTCTTGCGTTGTCTTGACTGACTGTCATCCACCCGAATTGAATCCGTTCCGCTGTCAACACTTCTTCTAGTGTCATCCGTGTTATGGGCATAATTATAAAACTTTTAAGTCGCTCCAGACATGCTAAAAGTAAAAGCAGTAAATCAAGTTGAAAGAAGCATGGGCTATTATGCGTATGTTGTTGTGAATGAATGAATAGAAAGGAGGTGATCTAGGAGGGGAGCAAAAACGTGCCTCCATTTAGTTTTTGTGTGGGGGCATTGCTGTACAGCTTTAATTTCAACGACAGCTTTCAACAACAATCGGCTGAAGCTGACGTGAATTGTTAAGAAACAAATATGTATAACGGAGAATTTTGAATGTCTCCATCCAAGGTCCCTTCTTTATATCGATATCAGTTTTACAGCTTGACACAATCAAAAGCATCACGCAATCCAATATGGAATGGCATACGCATTTGGGCATGTCATTTCTTTCATTTCATTCATTTCCCTAAAACACTGAAATTATCCGGTGTTGTAATTGTTGTGTAAAAGATTACATCTTGTAAGATATATCCAAATATACAGAGGTAGGTAGGTAAAGATGATGACGTTGCTTTTATGGTCCAAATGGCAAATAAGAACTTTTAATTCCAACCATACCAGAAGAACCCATCCGGTTGAACGCGTTTGTTGCCAAGAAAATCCTTTCATCGTTTGATGAATGCGTTTAACCGATTATAAACATTTAAAGAAATGATTTTGAAAAAAATCCTTTGCATGATATTTTACTTCTCCACTTTTACGTACATTTTTTTCTTCCATACCATTCCAATGCATTTGATCTGCTAATTCTTTCAAAATGTTTTGATGGAATGTGCACTTAATTTTTAAAAAACATCATGTAAGCCAGTATTTTTCACACGACAGATCGATAAAAAATCGACAGTGAAGCTTATGAGATAAAGTATTATATACGAAAGAACGCAAACTTTTTGCCCTTCAATTTAAAAAAAAATCTTTGTATCCTTTTATGTCGGACAAATGCATTACACTTGACTGATTTCAAACATCTTGATCCTCTAGTGCGCCACTGGGGACTAGAAAAGTAGTTGTGTAATTGGTTGGTCATTTTTGACAATTTAACAATGGACTCTTTTTTAACTTATGAACTAAGCTTCAGCTCTCCGGGTTTTATCCAGCTAAATAAACATGAAAATGTGCCTTTTCACTGTGCTTTACAAGTATTTGATTGTAGTTTTTTTTTTTCTCATTCTAAACCAGAGAAAGACACGACATGAGCACTACAAGTCTCTTGGAAGTTCTTCTTACATGCACATTTATAACATGATAAATTACCTACTTGAGATAAAAGAAACATAAAAAAGGGAGTAGTGAAGGAAGCAGGAGCAGTTTGCTCAAGCACAAGAAATCGGAGCAAAGTAAATAGTCATTTTGGTGAGTACATACAAACTTTTCTTATTCGCCTCTTTTCATTTCCCTTGATTCCTTGAGGGCTAGCTAAAAGTAGAAAACACAATTCATTCATGTAACAGCAGTAGTGGTAGTGGTAGTAATAGCACTGTTCATCACATATTTAGTATAGAGAAAAGCTTATCTGGGCAAGGGAATGAAGGACATGGCTCTATGCTAGCTCTAAAGCCATATAGCTAAATCCTTCATGCCATTTTCGCCATTTTTATAGCTATTTCCTTCACGGCACATTTCACTTGAAGAGGTAAATCATTCATTTTTACAGATGTTAAAAAAGGTACAGAATCTTTGAAAAGGTGCATGACTTACAAAAGGAAGAAACCTGTGCAAGTTAAGTTACTACGGGGGCAAGTGTCCAAGGGGCACAGTTAGTAGAACCCAAATGATCATTGTGACCACAAATAAGGATCAGAAAAAGTTTGTTAATGAAGAACATAATTGCGAACATTTCGAAGCCGAATGATTTCCTTGCTCTTTTTTGAACCAACGCTATTGAAGTACCGCCGAAAAAAACTAAAGAATTTTTTGGAGTGAAGTGGTAGGAATCAGCACATTTTAATACAAAAATTCACAAACATAACTATTTTCATAAACAGACATTCTCATCCGGTTGGCATTAATGTTTGGCAGTTTGAGACGCAGGAGGATTGTAAACTATTGTTCCATTTGGTTTATCAGCTCCCGTCTTCTACTTCTCTAGAATTCACCTGCAGATGTCCTGATTACCACACAAGGAATTCATTTGGAGGTTTAGAAAAGAAAAAGCCTAAAAGTTACCCAAGAATTAACGGAGAATCATTCTCAAAATAAACTAGAGCTGTTAAGCAGCGATAATGACGTAGCTGAACACAGCTAACAGCGAGAGAGCTGTTTTCAGAATACTTTTTTAATGCATGCCAAGTTCCTTGCGCTTAAACTCACAAATTCGTCGGCACGGGAAAGGCATTGCTACATATTTGAATGAAAAGAGCTTGAAGTGACCTGTCGGGCAATATGTTACATGCCATGTTCCATAAAAAACAATTTAACCGTTGACTCTACCGTTAATAGTTGACCTAAAATTCTGTTTGCTTTGCCTTTGCTCCAAAACAGAGGTCAATCGGTGATCTCTTTCGGAAGTTATCATCTGCACAGACGGACAGACACACAGACGGACAGGCAATCCAATCGAAATCAATACTCTGCTGAAGACGTCAGCAACAGCATAATGTAATATGTATTTCTTATTAAATTAATAGTTGGCAGTTATTTCGCGAATTTTTCCTGCCAAAAGACTGAAAAAGCTATTTTGATTTTACGAATTAATTCTTGAAGAGCAGAATAAGTCATTCTGTAGGACGTTTCCACCATTTATTTTTTTAAAAAGCACTCCTTCATTTAACAGGCCAACTCCGCCATCTCGCTAGCCATTTAAGTTCCTCCCATTAAAAATTCCCCCATATTTTCGCTGTAAATTGAATACAATTTGAATGCATAAGGGGACGGGACTCTTCTCAAAATTTCCTTATCCTTTAACTAGCAAGGGAACATTTTCTATTGTACTCCCCTTATCGCATATAAGAAACGTATCATCTGAATCAGTTTTAAACGCTGATTATAAATATGTGTTCAATTCACAGAAAAATATCATGATAATTTTTAATTTGATTTTTTTTATGTCAAAATATTCCTTATTTTGATGGGGATCAACAACCTTACGCAAACTTAAAATGATTATGGGATGTTGTTCCTAGCAGGAGTAGGAGGGTAGGTCCGGTGTTACTAACAAGGGAACCGCTCGAGGTGCCCCCCTAATCGCATATACCAGTCATACTGTCTTGATCAGCATTTTTTCTGGCTACGAATAAGCTTGGTTTTCTCTGCAGAAACATGACACGGCCGATTTTGCATAGGGGTGTTAACCCTCATTCTGGGTTGTACATTGCAATGCATTGTAGGTATACAATTTCGCATACAAAAATTAATATTAAATATCACCCCGACATTTTTGCTGCGATTTGAAAACGGTTTCGTCATCAGCGTAAAAAACTGATCCTGGTGATGCATATCGTATATGCGATAAGGGGGGTACAGTAGAAAATGTTCCCTTGTAGGATCAAAAACCGCAATTTCATTACATAAGGGACTGGGATTTTTCTCGGAGTTTCCCTACCTTTTACTACGAACAAAAACCTGAAAAACCTACGCACTTTCCATAATTTACGACTTTAATGACGGTCTGTCAAGACAGGAATATAATTACGAGAATTAGTTTGTGGTGGATTAGTACAGCGACTCGCAGGATATTAGTTGTCCAGCGGGGAAACATGATCCGAATGTCACTTCATTCTGGTCGGGTGCCTATAAAGTATCAGTCACACCAATCAAGATCTTTACAAGCATTTAATCTGTACATTTCATGAAACTTTCTTTCTACATGAGAAACGGTGACGGACGCTTAGAACTTAACGTAACACCTTCTTTGATTGCCGCCATCGCAGCACATCTAATGTTTTATTTACTCCGTCTGACGTTAGAATAAATACATAGACCAGGAATATTTTTTATATTGACATCCATCCTCGTCTAAATCAATGCGTATTTGGAAAGAAACATTAATATTTTTTTTAATTGTGAATTGTCTCCAGTAAATATGAGGACGGATTTAGATTCAGCAAAAGGGGCTGATCAAGACCCTACATGACATGGATATTACTCTGGGTAAAAAGCAAACCTTGCCCACAGGTCATGTCTGTTCTAGATAGTCTGTCCGATTGGTATATGCGATTAGGATGGGATTTGGATAGAAAAAGAATTCGAGATCCTCGCCATCTCATTTCATTCAGTAATTTATGGTTAATTGTATGTATTGTTTATTTTGTCGTCGGAGAGCTTGAAAAACAAACTTAATTAAAACCATTCAATTGTAATTTTCTTATTGTTAATAAAATACTTCATTGTCATTTTCAAAACCATTTATTATCATCTCACACTAATTCGACAAGGTTAAACATCTGACAAGGGAACATTTTCAAGTGCCCCCCATAATCGCATATACCACCCATATTGTCTTGATCAGCTTTTTACGCTGGTTACGAATCCGTTGTCGAAATACTGGAGATATTTTAGAATAATTTATTAATTTTAATTTTTGTGCCTTGAAATGCCCATTCACAATGCATTGGTACAAAACGGATCAACACCAACTCCCAAAACCTACTCAGTGAGGTATTTTTTCTTCCGGACGTAGGAAGCCGCCGACCTTCCTTCACTCTCTGCTATTTAACCAAATACGCGGACTATACGAATTTCAGAAAGTGCTGTCGATCCCCAACTAATTATACGAACTTTTTTCAATAAAAACGAAAATTAAAAATTCATCTTAAATATCTCCAGTATTTAGGGAACCGGATCGTAACCGGCGTAAAAAGCTGAACAGGACAGTACGGGTGGTATATGCAATTAGGGGGGGCACTTGAAAATGTTCCCTTGTGAGTAGAAAAATTAAGATCCAAGTGCTATCGTCTACAGCTCAACAATTTGCATGGGTACTAGAATTTTATGATGATAACAAGTATGTTTCAAATATTTGGCGATATTTTGCAAAAATCTTAATATTTGTATCCTTAAATGAGCAATGAAATTTTCTAGATCATGATCAACAGGGTAGATTCAAACCCAGCTTTCGATATTCGCAATTTTGAGCCAACATCAACCACCGACCATCTCATCCGCCTCTCACAGAATAAAATTTACGATTACTTTAAATTTCTCGCTCTTCATTAAAATCAATGCAAATTTCGTGGTGAAAATTGAAATGCAAATATTTGTAAAATAGCTCCAACAATTAATAAGGGTGATTGTAACCCGTGTAAAAACTTAATCTAGAAAGTATGATTGGTGTGATTAGGACTGCTTCGCTTTAGGATTTTCATAGTTCCTCTGCCCTGTAGAAATGACTTTTTACAAGCTTTCAGATTAAATCATCTTTAAATTTAAAATAAAGCCAGAATAATTAGAGGTAAACCGGAATTTAAAAATGCAGATGAATTAGGCATTCCCACCCGTAAAATACATACATACATGAATTAGTGATATCGATTAAAAAATTTTAAAAACGTTTTCTCGTAAAAAAAATGTACGATTGTATAATTTAAATGCAATAAAATTCATGTGTCATTTACTTATTAATGACAATATAATTTTTTGACAACTCTCTTCTGAATGCAGCAAGATAAAATTGATGTACACGAAAATTTCAAGCAATTCGAATCATCTTTTTAATATAATATGGTTCTTTCCGACGCTTCATTTCGAAGTTTATATTAATCGAATATCTGTAACGTTATTTAAAAATGATGAACGCCTTAAGGAGTAACATGATCACAACAATTTGAAACTATCGAGATGTAGATTGTCGGTGGTATAACTGGTCAAGGCATTAGAGTTCAAGATTACCATACGGTAACTTTAGCTCCCTAGCCATGGGAAAGGTCTTCCAGCACAATTATTAACGAAGAAATGATTGCATTCTTGATATCACACTCCTCCATTCATTCTTCACATGAAAAAATGTACAACTATTGCACCACATAAATGCGCTGATAAACCATTCGTATAATGCGATCATTGCATGCATTCTGGTTGAGCGCATTTGAATTTCGCGCGATTTGAAATTCGAACCTTTCACCCTGTCCTCACATCACTAATTTCCATATGATCTTAATAGCAATACGTGCAATGAACTAAAAGTTATGGTTCCATTTCAGTTTAACAAGGGAACCGCCCGCACGGTAGGGCCGATTTCATTTTTCGAGTCTCACGTAAAAGGGGTTGTTTTGGCCGGGATACGAAAGCTGTTGCAGGAGAAAGAGAATTTCTTGCTCTATGAAATGCAGCAAACCCCATGTCCCGGCTGTGCCAATTAAGAGGTCAAATTTGCAATTTAAAAAATGTTAAAGTTGGCCTACGCCGGCAGTTAGGTTTGACATTTGGCACCTGAAACCAAAAATTGTGAAATTTAGTTGCCAAATAGTGCCAAAATGTGTATGCAATCCCAATAAATAAACAACGGTCTATTTAGTCATTCAATACTGACAGTGTTCAGCATTTTCAAATCACCAAATTTAACAATTTTTGGTTTTAGGTGCCAAATGTCAAACCTAACTGCCGGCGTAGGCCAACTTTAACATTTTTTAAATTGCAAATTTATCCTCTTAGTTGGCAAAGCCGGGACATGGGATTTGCTGCATTTGATAGAGCAAGAAATTCTCTATCTTCTGCAACAGCTTTCGTATCCCGGCCAAAACAACCCCTTTTACGTGAGACTCGAAAAATGCAATCGGCCCCACCGTGCGCCCCAACTGTACCCCTCTAACAGCATATAACAGACACACAGTCTAGATCAGTT